>JAKNRG010110447.1:1352-12473 GCA_024706555.1 Mandevilla sanderi x Mandevilla atroviolacea | reverse complement strand
GATACAAACAGTGAGAGCAAGGAGCGGTGATAGAAATAATGGGATTACTTTTTAATTTAATTTTCTATTTTTTACCTAATTGGGTTTATCCATGTATGTTATGTGCAATTTCCACATAGGCTTGATGGTATAGATAATGATAAGAGAGATCAATATGTTAATAGAAACCCTGTGCTCTTTGATGCCAGTCCTTTGCCATGCTATTTACGGTATCTAGGACATCCTAATTGGCCAAGAGATGTGATGTTGCAAATATCAGCATTGGGTCGTCCGATATGTTTTGATGGAAAATATGATAGAGAAACGAGTCTGCTTCGTGAAGAACCTGAAAGAAACGAAGACAAGGAAAGGTGACAATAGGTTTTTGCTTCGAGAACCTTCTACGATGCTTAAGTCAGAGCTAAAGATTCTCACAATGCAGAGCAAAAAAGATATTTTTTAGGGTTAGGATATCATACCTAGGGAGAAAGAAGAAGAGAAGCTTTTATACTCTCTTCTCTCTTTCTCCCCCCCATATCAGTCCGTTAGGGCCAAACATTCTGTACCCTTTCAGCTGATGACATGTGGAGGTTGGCATTTAATTCCCTGATATACTCCAGTTGCTCGACGGCAGGGAGCAGGGGCTTGGGCGCTCCTCTGTCGAGAGGGTCTTAGGAATCTTTTTCCGGACACCATTTTTGTCTCTTCCTCTCTTTCTCTTTCTTGCTTGTTACTCATCAGAGTTGGGCTGGGGCAACCCTTTTTGGATTGAATGCATTCAGCCCTTTTCAGCCCAATGCTTGTTGGGCCCTATTGAGGGATTCATTCTGGCTTTCTCATTTGGGCGCGATTGGGCCCACTCTCTTTTTCTTTAGTTCGTTGGGCCCTGGGCCAAGGGAGGAAACGCTCGCCCTTCCTTGGGCCAGGGACTTTTCCAGAGGGACGTTTGAAACTCCGTCGCTGCCCTTTTGTTCTTATCCGTGCCAGAGTCATTAATTGTTTCCATCATTTCTCCTTTTATCCGATGCTTCAATGCACTCACGCGCGCCTCTTTTGACGGCTCCTGGCTAGCATCCGCGCGTGCTGTCCATGATTCCCGCCCATCCTTTTGAAATATCTAATTTATCTGCCTTTTCACTTTACCATTTCGTTTGTCTTCTTCGGCGTCTCTTCTACAAATCAGAAAGGTTGCTCCGTTCTTTTGGACTTCAAATTCCCTTCCTTGACCTCTTCTGTCCTCCTTACAAACAGGTATCCTCTCTATTCTTCTTCCTCTGTTTACTGTGTTTTAGACCGACCTCGGATTCGAGGTCCGTACTGATTGGGGCTAGGTAAAACTTTATGGGTAAGAAAACGGTTATGAAGAAGAGAAATTGGGTTTTGAGTTTTCCTAATCTCATCTTATATGAAAAGGGGGAGGAGTTGTATAAAATTTGTAGAAATTTTCAGTCAGTTTTCACCCAGTATGAGACTGGTTTAAGGATGAGGATAGTGCTGATGGCCTGCACCGAGCTAGGGCTGTCGAGGAGGCTTGGTTAGAGCCTGACCACCCTGTGTGGATTTAGATGAGAGGAAGTTGATAGAGTCCTTGTTGGATGACAAGTTCAAATCTGATCCCTCTTGTGGCGTGTCAGGTACCTTCGAGATGGAAGGACAGTCCAAGGGCAGTAAGAAGGGCAAAGGTCAAGCTACGCCCATAATCTCTCAGAGACATGGGAACTCCATCTCGTTCCCTGAAATGGAGGAGCTCAAGTCAAGATATGGGCTTAATTAGGGGGACTATAGGGTGAAAGATTTTGATCGCCCAGTTTATACTGTCAGAGATGATGCCTTAGTAGTGCATCCGAGCCAGCTTTTCTCTGGACTCCGCTTCCCATTAGACTCCTTCCTAGTGGAATTCGTCCTTAGGTCTGGTGTTAGGCTCCCAGACGTCCACCCAAATGCCATCAAAGCAGTCACAACTTTTATAGTGGCCTGCCGTAGCCTAAACCTAGAACCTACCCTCAACCTTTTCGATTACTTTTATACCCTGGTCTCTATCAAGGGGATCTTGACTATTCGATCTCAAGCAGAAACCTTCAGGCTTTTCGACTATTTCCCCAAAAAGGTGAAAGGATGGTCAGATAAGTGGTTCTGGGTGGAGAACCGAGTTGGTTTTCCTGTTCCAGTGATGGCTCAAGAGGTAGCTAGGCCAACGTTCGACTTGGAGAGATTCCAGGGATCTCAAGCAGAGGATTCCTTTTTGGGTAAGGTGAGAAGGATGTTGAGGGTAAAGGGAGGAAATCAGCTGTGGGTATTTGACTGGGAGGAGTTCATGGAGGACAAATACCTCAGCAGGTGTGGAATTGGAGACAGTAGTGGGTCCTGTTCCAAGTTGGTGGTGAGCCTCCCCTTAACCTTAGCTGGGAGTGGGTAACTCACCCAGGTGGGGGAGTGTGAGGCATGTCACCGGGGCAACAAGTGTTCCCCCCGTCGAGATGGTATTTTAACTTACAGCTTGTACTTTTTGATGTCAGACTTGACTCCACTTTTTGGAAGACCATCACTTTTTTTGCTTTCCTTTTTTGCAGGTATGTTGCGTCTCGATGATCTTGTCAGGAGCTTGAGGGCTGGAAGGTAGGCTAGGCAAGCCAGGTTAAACGAGGTTCCCTTGAATGACCTGCCTAAGCTGGTGCTCGATGATAGCACCCAAGAACAACAGAGGGCGGAGACTGCAATGGGGCAGAGGCTGGCGCGAGCTGCTGCTGCCCTCACTGAGGTGTTAGGGGGCCAGGATGCCTCTGGCTAGAGTGACGGGCCTGCTTCTGCTGCTTCTGCTGCTGTTTCTAACCAACCTTTTGAGGAGGCCGAAAAAGGCCTGGTTCTCAATAGGAAGAGGAAGAGAGGGGTCGAGACTGAAGGGGCTCCTATGGAAGTCTCCTCCGCTTCCCCCAGCCCTTCTAGAGACCAGCCTGTCGAAGGACCCCAGACTCAATAGGGTGGGTCGAGTTGCTCTAAGGATGAGCACGTCCAGCTTGTGGCTGCAAAAGCCTCTAAGATGGACTCCTTCTTGAAGTAGGTGAGTTGAGGGTTTAGGAGGATTTCTCCCACCTCAAACTTAATCTGCTTCTATTTGCTAATTTATCTCATACTTTGTTTTGTTTCTCTCGAACAGATTCTTGTGCATGTATCTGCTCTAGCTGCCCAAGTGGAGGATTTGGGGGGGAGGGGTGAGATCCCAACTTGGGGCCTCGGAAGAGTTGGTAGCTAAACTTCGTGAAGAAAGGGATCTCACCCATTCTCAACTCTCCTCTGCGTTGAGGGCAAATGCTGGGCTCTAGGGCCAAGTCTCCCAGCTTCAGGAGGCCAACTCCTCCTGCCATGTTGGGCTTATGGTTGCTAGGGCGAGGGGGAATAGTTATGAGGATCAGATGGGGTACCTGCAGGGAGCCTTGGAAAAAATGAAACAGGAGGCTGAGGTTCGAGAAGGCGAGTTGAGGAAGGCCGCTGAGCGAGTTGCGAAATTAGAGTCCGAGTCCTATATTACCAAGTTAAAATCGCAAGGGGTACTCGATTTCATGGCATCAGAAGAGTTCCTAGATTCGGAGAAGGATGAGACAAGCTCCTACTTTACTAGTGGGGTCGCTCACATAATTCGCCAAGTCTACGACTCCCATGACCCGGCGCAACTCACCAAGTGGTATTCTTCCCTATTTCTGGACCCTCTCCATACGTGCCAGCCACTGCTTTGTTCCCTACACCCCAAGGAACTAGATGATATGGCTAAATATGATAGGGAGGAAGGGAGGCAGAGATGGCTTGCTCCCACTGTACAAAGTCCAAACCTTTATGACTATGTTGATAAGTACGTGGATCAACTCGTTGGCTCTGCTTCTCAGCCAAGCTTAGATCCTAGCTCAGACCTTGAGGGGTAAGATGTGACCACATTCCCCTCGTCTCAGCCAGCCACTGTGGACGAACCTGAGACCTCGCTGGCAGGAGGGAGAAGAGAAGGGAAGGACGGAAATCCTCCTGTAGAAACTTAGGGTAGTTTGTTGTTTCTTGTTTTTTGTAATACTGGCCTCTTAACGGCCTTTATTGTAAATTGGGCCTTTCAATGGCCTATACTTATAAAAATGATTCTTTTCTGAAATGCTCATTCTTGTTGCCAAACTTGGTCACTCCAAACATTAATTCAAATGGAATAATATCACATCTCAGAAGCAGAATGCATTAATTCTTTCATCTGGGACTAATAACCTCCTAGCAGGCTAATTAACCTCAAACTTCTATACATAGTATCTTTTTAAATGGTCAGAATGCCAAGGATTGCCTAACCGTTTTCCATCACGTTGTTCGAGGATGAAGGTTCCTTCTCTAATAGCTTGCACCAAGTTGTAAGGTCCTTCCCAGTTGGGGGCGAGTTTTCCTCGTCTTTTCTCTGTCCCCATGGCCTCGATTTTCTGAGTACCTAGTCCCCAACCTTGAGGTTCTTTAGTTTCACTCTTTGATCATGATGGTCCTTCATTTTGCATTTTGATTTTTCCATCCAAACTCGGGCATCTATCCTCCTTTCTTCTAGGAGGTCGAGATCCCTTAAGCGCTCGCGGAAGTTGTTATCTTTCTGAAACTCGGAGACTCGCAAGGTCGGGCTGGCGAGTACTGTAGGGGGGAGTGCCTCTGCTCCGTAGACTAGTACGAAAGGAGTTTCCCCTATTGGCCCCCTGGTCGAGGTCCAAATGGACCACAACGTTGTATGCAGCTCATCTGCCCACTTTTCTGCCTTGCCATCAATTGCTTTCTTTAAGGATGTAATCACCAGCTTGTTGGCTGCTTCTGTTTGTCTGTTCCCTTGGGGGTAGGCGACCGAAGATTTCCAGTGCTTTATCCCCAATCTCTGGCATTTCGATGAAAATTTCAAAGCGAATTGGACCCCATAGTCGATGACAACAGCCCTGGGTAGTCCATAGCCACATAACACTTGGTCATGGAAAAAGTTGAGCACGTTCTCCTCAGTGGGGTGAACTAAAGCTTTAGCCTCTATCCACTTGGAGAAGTAATCCACTGCCACGGCTACATATTCCAGGCCCCCTCTAGCCTTTGGAAATTTGCCTATCAAATCCATTCCCCAGAAGTTGAAAGGCCAAGTAGGGATCACTGGTGTCTGTTGTACCGATGGGAGCCTTGAGATATTGCCATATTCTTGACACTTCGGGCATCTTTTGATCAGCTGCTCGGCGTCCCTTCTCAACGATGGCCAGTAGTATCCCAAGTGTAGGATCATTTGAGCCAAGGATCTTACTCCCGAGTGTCCTCCGAATACTCCCTCGTGAACTTCTTCCAGCAGGGGAAGTATCATCTTAGGTTCAACGCATGTTAGGAAAGGCTTTGAAAAAGACCTCCTGTACAACTCTCCACAATGAATCGCATACCTGGTTGATCTTCTTCTTATCATCCTCGCCTCATGAGGATCGTTGGGCAAGTAACCCTTTTCCAGATAAGCCTTGAAAAGGTTGACCCAAGTGACCTCCCGAGCACTTAAAACCAGATGGTCCTCTTGCCTAAGTGTCGGGATAATGACTTCTTGGACTTCAACTTCTTCCCATATGCCTGGGGGATGGGTTGATGCCATTTCTGAGAGGTAGTCGGCCCGACCGTTTTCTTCCCTGGCAATCTTTTTTATGACATAGTTTCGGTGCTTGGCCATCCACTCTCTAGCTATATCTCGGTATTGCTCTAGGGAGGGTTCATTGGCTTGGAATTCGCCTTGCACTTGGCTCACGACTACCTAAAAGTCTCTTTGTGCCCTCACCTCCTGGATCCCGAGGGCACATGTCCATTTGAGCCCATTTATTAAGGCTTTGTACTCAACTTTGTTGTTTGACGCCGGGAACGTCAATTTTAGAGCTTTCTCCAGCCTAATGTCTCCGTCTGGGGAGATTATCACCAGTCCAGCTCCTTGACCTGTTTGATTGCAGGCACCATCTACCATGAGGACCCAAGATTTACTCGAGTCCACCGGCAGAGGTCTTATCCCTTTGTCCTCAATAGGGCCGAGTTTGCTGAAAGATGTCTCCGCTAGGAAGTCGGCCAAAGCTTGTGCCTTAATGGCTTTTCTTGGTTGAAATTCGATGTCGTATCCACTTATCTCTATCACCCATTTGAGCATTTTGCCCGATACATCGGGCTTCTGGAATATTTGTTTCAAGGGTGAAATGCTCAATACAACTATGCGGTGCGACTCAAAATAAGCTCGCAGCTTTCGAGCCGCTACAACCAAAGAATAAGCCACTTTTCTGCATTAATGTATCAAGATTCTGCCTCGTTAAAGGCTTTGCTTACATAATACATGGGGACTTGGGTAGGACCCCCCTCCCTAACTAAAAAGGCTGACAGCGCCAAGTCGGTGGCCCCCAAATATACATATAAGATTTCACCCTCTTTCGGCTGACCTAACAATGGGAGGCTCGCCAAGCAACTTTTTATCTCTTCCCAGGTCATGCGGCATTCCTCTATCCACTCAAAAATATTTTTTGCCTGCTATAACGCTTTGGAGAAGCGTAAGCTCCTTTTGCTGACTTGGTGATGAATCTGCCAAGCGAGGCAATGCAATCATTCATCCTCTATATATCCTTGATGCACTTGGGCTCTTTCAAATCCATCATGGTCGCTATCTTCAATGGATTAGCCTCGATCCCTCGCTTCGTGACCATAAAGCCTAGGAACTTCCGGGCCTCCATCCCAAAAACACATTTTTCCGGGTTAAGTTTCATGCGGTGGACAAGTAGGTTGTCAAAGGTTTCCTTCAGGTCTGCCAGATGGTCTCCGTCCATGGTTTTTACCACCATGTCATCTATGTATACCTCCAGGTTCCTTCCGATTTGTTCCTTAAAGATGGCGTTCACCATAAGCTAGTATGTGGCCCTCGTATTCTTCAACCCAAACGGCATCACGTTGTAGCAATATATAGCTCCTACGGCCTTGAAGGAAGTGTGCATGTGGTCTTTCAGGTCCAGCTTGACTTGGTGGTATCTGAAGAATGCGTCCAGGAAACTCAACAGCCTATGCCCGGCCATGGCATCCACCATCATGTCGATTTGGGGCAGAGGAAAACAATCTTTCGGACAAGCCTTATTCAGATCAGTGAAGTTGACACACATCCTCCACTTGTTATTGGTTTTCTTCACCATCACCATGTTGGCTAGCCAGGTGGGGAATTGGACTTCACTTATGAAGCCAACTTGCAGAAGTTTCTCTACCTCCTGCCTGGCTGCGGCCTCTTTCTCCGGGCTGGTCTTCCTCGGCCTTTGTTGTATTGGGCGCCTAGTGGGGTCGAGGTTCAGTTTGTGAACCATGGTCTCCTCCTTCACCCAAGGCATTTGCTTTATATCCCATGTGGAACTCACCCTAACTTTCCGCCCTGGGGCGAGTTCGACTTCCTCCAGGTTCAATCTGGCCGGGATGCTTTTTGGTCGAGTTGCCATCTCGCCGTCTTGTTCTTTGGGCGACTTCCCCCTCAACACTTCTTTAATCACCCCAATCTGCATTGGTCCAAGATGGGCCCTTGGCTGCTTTTTGAGCCTTTTTTGGGCCATCTGGTATTGCAGGAGATGACGGGGGTTGCTTTCAACCGTTGCGATCTTCCCCATCGCAGGGAATTTTACCTTTTGATGTGGTAGGGAAGCCACCATTTCGAACGTGGCATGCAAGGGGCAACCCATGATAGCATTGTAAGATGAATTTAAATCAAGGACCAGAAAGCGTACCTTATCTGTCCTCTGGGCGAGTTCCTCTCCCAGCGTGACATCCAAGTCGATGGTGCCTTTGACATCCACCTTATGGTTGGTAAAACCTTCCAGCTGACCATTGTAACGGGTGAGGTGCGCATCTGGGAGCCCCATTTCTTTGAAGCAAGAATAGTACAAAATTATCTCTAGAGGCCCCCGTGTCTACCAAAACCCTCTTCACTCTGCTCCTGGTGGCCTGATTGGTCAGAACTGCCTTGATGGAGAGGGGATGACTCCTTACCTCCAAACTGTGATGCAATTCCCACCTATGGAACGTGACGCCCTTATCTTCGCCGTACGTCTCCGTCACGGCCATCATTTGGTTGACAGTGTGGATCTGCTTATGCAGTTGAGTCATGGAGGGTGGATCTGTCAGGATGACATTTATTATCCTCTCCTCAACTTGTCCTCTAGCTGGCCCTGCCTGTCCTCCTGCCCGGAAGTCGGCCAGATGGCCCTGTTTTATCAACCTTTCAATTGCCCGTTTCATGTGCGTGCAGTGTTTGGTTAGGTGGCCGTGGTCATTGTGGAAGGCACAATACTTACCTTTGTCCCTCTATCATTGATTCTCAGGCCTCAGGGGTTTTGGATCTTGTACCCCGTGCTATTCCTTTATGATCGTGATCAAGTTTGCTCTTGGAACAGTCTGCGGGGTGAAGGTTTATGTCCTTCTAGTTCTGTTCTTGCCTTCTCCCTTATTTTCAACTTTCTGGTTGGGATTAGGCTTCCTTTCCTGGTGGCCCTACGAAGACTCGGCGAGAGCAAAATGTCTAGCCACATTCAACATCTTGCTCACCGATCTAGGCTTCCTGATATTGAATTCAACCGTGAGGGGGATGGACGAGATCCCCCCTATGAAGGAGGATATCACCACGTCTGAACTTACTCTGTCTATTTCGTCGTAGACCTTCATGAAACGGTCGACGAAGGCCAACAGAGTCTCTCCCTTCCTCTGCTTGGTGTTAACCAAGTCTGCTTGGCTATTGGGCAGGTCTCCAGCCATGCCAAACCTGGACATGAACTTCTTTTTAAGCTCTTTCCAGCTCAACCGACTCTCTTCTCAAGTTGGAGAACCAACTCATTGCTTTCTCCCCCAACATTCCTGGGAAAGCTTTTCACATAGTGGCCTGATCAGCGTTGATCACGCCCATCATGGCCTCATACCTGCAAATGTGGTCAAGGGATTGCCCTTTCCTGTGTAAATGGTGAACTGGGAGAGCTTAAGTTTTGAGCTGGCAGTTGACTCCCTTATCCATCCTGTGAAAGGGCTTCCCCCCAGCTTGGAGGATGGGCTAGGGGACCTGCTTCGGCTCCTGGATCGATCCCTTCTATAGGATCTTTCAGAGAACCTAGAAGATCCCTCCCAATGCCTGTATGATGGTTCCCTACGGAGGGTCCTTCCTCTCTCAGCCCTAAGCCGAGATTCGCCCACCTGGCTGGCTGTTTTTTCCGGTGAGGGGCTTTGTCTCCTGGCCGGGGCTCTCTGCTCCACCGGCCGGGGCAAAGGTACGTCATCTCAGGGGACGTTTGCTGGGACAACTGGTGCCACTTGAGGACAAGTGCTTTCTGAGGCAGTAGATGTGTATCCCTCTGGTGGAGGCAAATATTGGCCTACTGCTGCCATTTTCTAACTGAGAGCAAGCCACTCTCTCATCAGTTGGTTCTCTTATCTCAACTTCCTAAGCTCAGCTGCAGCCGTCTCCTCCACGGGCATCTGAGATGGTTGTGCCTCAGACCTGGAACACTGTTGGTTGAGATGAGTTCTCAAATCATGATCGCCTAGGCTAAACCTTTGCTTGGCAAGGCGGCGTTTCTCCTCCCCTGTTGGGGTCATGAAGTCGAAAAGGGATGATTGCATCTATCTTGGGGCAGTTTGGGGAGCCAGGGGCCTGACTCCTACAGTCCTGTTCGGGTCCGACGACCCCTGACTCTGGATCATTGGAAGCTTACTCAGGGTTTTTATCGTTAGAATGGTGGTTATCAGAAGATTGTAAGGTGGCTTTCTGAATCTTTTGTGATAACGGAACCAAACTAATATTGTAAATATCAATGTTGGGTTGTCCGATATTTTTTGATGGAAAATATGAGAGAGCAACGAGACTACTTCTTGAAGAACTTGAAAGAAACGAAGACACGGAAAGGTGACCGGAGGTTTTTGCTCCCGAACCTTCTCCGATCCTTAAGTCAGAGCTAAAGATTCTCACAATGCAGAGCAATGAAGATATTTTTTAAGGTTAGGATATCATATATCATACTTGGGGAGAAAGAAGAAGAGAAGCTTTTATACTCTCTTCTCTCTTTCTCCCTCCATGTCAGTCCGTTAGGGCAGAATATTCTCTACCCTTTCAGCGGATCACACATGGAGGCTAGCATTTAATTCCCTGATATACTCCAGTCTGCTCGACAGCAGGGAGTAGGGGCTTAGGCGCTCCTCTATCTGGAGGGTATCAGGAATCTTTTTCCGGACACCCTTTTTGTCTCTTCCCCTCTTTCTCTTTCTTGCTTGTTACTCTTTCGAGTTGGGCTGGGACAACCTTTTTGGATTGAATGCATTCAGCCCTTTTCAGCCCAATGCTTGTTGGGCCCTGTTGGGGAATTCATTCTGGCCTCCTCATTTGGGCATGATTGGGCCCACTCTCTGTTTCTTTAGTTCGTTGGGCATTAGCCCTTCAAGATGTGAACAAGCCATGGTGTAACAAGTGTTCATATATCACAGATGAATATCTAGGCAAACATGATTGCCATTGGTATCATATTTGTGCTTGAACTTATCAAGCTCAATTCTAGCAATATTATTGGAGGATTTTTCATCAAGGCTGGCATTTGTTAAACCAAGATCATCACCATTGCTGTTACCTGGTAACTCCAGGTCCAGGGTGATCAAGAATGTTTACAACTTCTATCACCTTCCCAAAGTCTGAAATGCTTTTTATGAAAAACTCTTCCAAATATGTTGGCTAGATTAGATTCTGGATAAGCAAGTCAGAAGTCCACTAAAGAGCATATTGCTGATTGTTGCTTGAGCTACAACATCAATAAATCATAATATGTTGGATTAAAGGGTCCATCTTTTTTCACTGAATGTCTTTCATGTTTTTGAACTATGATATGGCCTGTAGACAGCAAAGAACAACAATTACCATTCTAATTTCATTTTTAGCAATCCCATTTCATCAGTTTGAAAACTTGGGAATAGAAAAACACTCTACAGATTAATTCTATGGAGGAAGACAAGGATGTGGCAAGTCTTAAGTCTCCTTGAAACGTGTTAGGCTTTGTCTCTGTGTGTGTCTTCAATAAAATGTTGTACAGTTGACATATTTGAATTCTTGCATCAGAAAATAAGCATGGAACCCGTAATTTTATTTTGCATAAC
>JAKNRG010110407.1:0-12444 GCA_024706555.1 Mandevilla sanderi x Mandevilla atroviolacea | reverse complement strand
GGTTCCTTTAGGTTTCCCAAAGTCCCAAATTAATTAGGAATAAGACTTTGAGTCAAAGTCTAATATCAAGTAGGATTAAGATTTACCAAAATCCCACATCGATTAGGATTTTACATAGTGGATTTTACTCTTTTGTGAGGGTCGTGGAGTAGATCTAATTGAGAGATCGAACCACGTTAATATCTTGTGTTCTTATTTATTGTTTCCTTCTCCTATTATTATTGTGAGTGTTTGCCCGTTTCCCAACGAGTGGGTGGTATCAAAGCGTATTTCCCTAACATCCTTCCCATGAGTCTTTGTACATCTTTTAATGTTCGGGGAGTTTGCATTTCTAGGATTGCCTTTATCTTGGATGGGTTGGTTTCTATTCATCGATGTGAAACAATGAACCCAAAAAATTTTCCAGCTTCCACTCCAAATGCAGATTTCTTTGGGTTTAACTTCATATTATATTCTCTCATCACCATAAAGGCTTCTTCCAGATCTCCGAAGAAAGTGTCGAAAGTTTTGGGACTAGATGAGGATATCGTCCACATAAGCATCCATGTTTCTTCCAATTTGCTTAACAAACATTTGGTTTATCATATCTTGGACGTCGACGCCGCGCATTTTTAAGCCCAAATGGCATCCGAGTGTAATAGAAAAGACCTTGTAGAGTCACATAGGATGTTTTGTCCTCATCCTCTCTTGGCATCAAAATTTGATGATACCCCTTATGCGCATCCAAGAAACATAATAGAGGAAATCTCGTCGTTGCATCTACCAATTGATCAATCCGCGGCATCGGGAATGACTT
The DNA here is from genome assembly GCA_024706555.1 of Mandevilla sanderi x Mandevilla atroviolacea. Lineage (NCBI taxonomy): Eukaryota > Viridiplantae > Streptophyta > Magnoliopsida > Gentianales > Apocynaceae > Mandevilla > Mandevilla sanderi x Mandevilla atroviolacea. The sequence goes on along the minus strand of JAKNRG010110407.1, from coordinate 11,648 downwards.
TGTTTATCGAGGTAAAGTCAATACATACCCTCCAGGATCCATCCGATTTTTGGCACTGGAACGGGGTTAGCAACCTATATCGGGAATTATACCTGCCTGATGATGCCGGCCTTCAAAAGTTCTGCACTTCATTATTAATAGTCTCTTGCTTTTCAAAACTCTATGGCCTTTGTTTTTGAATAACCGGGGGGTATTCGGGATCAACCCCCAATTTATGCTCAGCAAAACTTCTTGAGATTTTCCCCAAATCATGAGAAGACCAAGCGAATGTATCTTGAGATTTGGCCAAGAGATCCATCAAATGATGCTTTATTTTTATAGGCAAGCCTTTTCCAACAGTTACTTTTCTTTCCAAGTGAATAGCTGAGATTTGAAATTCCTCCATTCCTCTTAAAGGCTCTATTCTTTCGGGTTCGATAGCGAACCTATCTTCCTCTTACTTAGCTTTTGCCGGGATCTTGGCAATTGCGGCATGATAACAAGTGTGGCCGAGCTTAAAGTCGCCTTTGATAATCTGTGCCTGGTCCCGAATTGTAGTGATAATCTCATTTTTAAAGGTGTTGGCCATGGCTTGCATCATGTTCAGCCTCGGTCTTCCAAAGATAATATTATAGGCAGAAAGATTGTCAACTAACAGAAACTCGGCTTGCATTTTTATAGCCATGGCCTTTGATCCCCATTCTATTGGTAATGAAATTGAGCCTAAAGTATAAGTAACGTCCCCTGAAAACCCAACGAGGGGAACTCTTTGCGTCTTGAGATCCGAGTCCTTCAGACCCATTTTCTGAAATGCTTCATAATAAAGAATGTTAGCCGAGCTCCGCGTGTCGACAAGTATTCACTTTACCTAACAGTCAGCTATGAGCACCTATACAACCAAAAGATAGTCATCATGGACTACAGTCGAGTCTCACAATCTTGGTCTCTTGTCTGATCTTACATCACATTGAGAATATAGTCCCGAGTTTACATTAATTACCCACGGCTGAACCTCCAGATTATTTGGTTTTGGCTCTTGTTGTCGGTGTTGTTGTTGTGGAAGTGGACGAACCTATGTGATTGCCACAAAATCTTTCAATCGGCCGTTTTGAATGGCGTTTTCAATTTCTCGCTTCAGATGATCGCAGTCATCAGTGTGGTGCCCAATTTCTTTATGGAATAAGCAATACTTTGACGCATTTCGTCTTTCAACTGGGGGCTTGCAAGGGCTAGAATGCCATAACTTTCCATCTTAGTCAATATTAAGGATCGGGAAGCGTTCAGGGGTGTGAAATTCAGATTTTAAGTTGGGCGCAAAGGCCTATGGTTTGCATTTGTTAGGCTCAAGTCAACTATTTTGGAAATGTCTCGGAGGTTGTGTTGGTGGATTTTGCGTTGGCAATGGTTGGGATGGGTTGGTGGGTTGGGAGTTATTTTGAGGCTGAATGGAAGACTGATACCCGCTAGATGGGTAATATCGGGGAACAAACAAACGTTGTCCAGAGGTTGACAAGAACTTTCGGTTATCTTTCTCTTCCGGGCTTCTTATTTGGCCCTTTGTTTTCGGCCTTCAGATTTTCTTCTCTTTCCAACTGCCTTAAGGATTTTTTAGACTTCTCCAACTCCTCCCCTTTAATCCATTTACAAACCTTACCCAACAACTTTGAAGTAGACTTTGGCTGTAATATACTGAGTTTGTTGGAGTATATTCCTAGTCGCAAGCCATTACAGAAGGCTTCGACATACATCTCATCGCTATCTTGCACTTGAAGAGCTTCATCATTAAATCTCTTTAAAAAAGTCGCAAGAGACTCATCTTTGAATTGTCTAATGTTCAACAAGTGTGCCCTTGACTTCTTCTGAAGTCGACTCCCAGCAAAGTGTTGGAGAAACGTGTTGCCTAGTTGGGAGAAGGAATTAATGGAAGTGGCCGAGATAGAAGCAAACCAATCTAAAGCCTGTCCCGAGAGAGTGCTAGCGAAACATTTGCACAATAGCATGTCATCAGCAGCGTGCATAACCAATGTTTAAGGTGATCTTTAGGGTGTGTGGAGCCCTTAAAGTTCTCCATTAATGGCATTTTGAAACCACTAGGAAATGGCGCCAACTGATATTCCTCCTTTAACGGGTTTGACTCCAAAAGATTCCATTGTTGTTTTGGCAACTGAAATTTGGGTAAGACCATCTTCATCTGTTCTTGCAACTTTTCAACCTTATCCATGAGCTCGGGATCGGCTATTTGTGAAGAACTAGGGGGAACAGAATGTTTGTCTGAGGCTCATGGATTGACATTAGAGGAGCCTTCTTCCTCTTCCTTCTTTGGGAAGCCATGGTTATGCCTATACTAAAAGGTTATAATCCTCATGGGTTCATTTCTAGTGCAGCATGTGCCCCTGATGAATTCATCAGTTTAGGAGGTACTGAAATTGCTGTAAACCCAGATTATTTGCAATGGCATGCCACAGACCAACTCATCCTTGGATGGCTACTGAGCAACATCTCCCCTGATATAGGTTGCCAATTAATTGATTGCAAGTCGTCTTCACAATTGTGGCAATCCGTTAAGTGTCTTGCTGGTACTTTATCTAAGTCTAGGACTATTTATTACAAAGGGAACTGCAAAGGACTAGAAAAGGTGGGATGAAGATGGAGGAATATCATAACAAAATGAAAGAACTAGCAGACAACTTAGCAGTAGCAGGAAGCCCCATTGCACTTAATGATTTGTTTTCTCAGATCCTTGTTGGCCTAGATGCTGAATATACTCCTATTGTAGTCCAAATAGAATCTAAAGATGATATCACTTTGATGGAGTTTAAATCTCTCCTGCTAACCTTTGAGAGTAGGTTAGAACAACTCCAAAGCTACAGCAGTGTCAACTTGCCAAATCTAATGGCTAACATGGCTATGCAAAGAGACTCCAATAGGGTCACAAAATCAGGTGATAATGGTTTCTTTGGAAGGTCTAATTTCAGAGGAAGGGTGGTAGGTTTCGTGGAAGAAATGGTAGAAATTTCTCAGCCAACAAACCCACTTGTCAACTATGTAACAAGATAGGACACTCTGCTATCAATTGTTTTCAAAGATATGACAGGAGCTATGGCTTCTCCTAAGATCAAGGCAACACAAAAATGAATGTGACAGGAAGAGAGGGTCATTTTCATACATCCGGAAGTTCAGATTATTCAGCCTACTTTGCTTCTCCTGAGTCAGTCTCTGATCTGTCATGGTACTTTGATAGTGGAGCTACTAGTCATGTTGTCAAGGATGAGAACTTAATGGAGCAGAAAATGGCTTACAATGGTAATCAAAAGCTCATGGTTGGTGATGGTAAGGTTCTAGATATTCTTCATACTGGTAACATGGTGCTGAAACCCTCTAGTAAACCACTCTTCTTAAATAACATTCTCCATGTTCCCCAAATGAGTAGTAACCTTCTTAGTATTTCTCAACTCACTAAGGATAATTTGTTTCAATTTGTTTTAACCATGACAATTGTTTTGTGAAGGAAATCTCAACCAAGCAGAAACTGCTGGAAGAGAAAGCTAGGAATAGTCTCTATGTCCTCAACCACACAGCTGAACGATCCCCTACTCAACATTCTGTTTATTCAACCAAAGTCACCAGAGACTTTAGTTTCTGGCACAACACCCTTGGCCACCCTTCTTTTGATGTTTTGTCTAAAGCTTTGTCTAGTTGTAATGAATAAAAAATCAATAGAACTTCTTCATTTTTCTGTGATTCTTGCTAGTATGGTAAATTACATAAACTTCCCTTTTCCCTATCAAACTCATTAGCTAAATCTTGTCTTGAACTTGTTCATAGTGACTTATGGGGTCCAGCACCAATGCTATCTAATTCTGGTTTTAGATACTCTATCATATTTGTTGATGACCATTCTCGATAAACATGGATTTATCCACTTAGAGCTAAAAGTGAAGCCCTCTCTGCCTTTACATCTTTCAAAACTATGAGTAAAACAGTTCAATGCATCAATCAAAGTTATCCAATCTGATTTTGGTGGGGAATTCCAACCTATTATTAATTTTGCTCAGCAACGTGGTATATTAACCAAAGTGTCCTGCCCTCATACATCCCAACAAAATGGGAGAGCTGAAAGAAAACATAGACAAATAGTGGAAGCTCAAGCTCACATGCCCTTATCCTACTGGTGGGATGTGCCCTTATCCTACTGGTGGGATGCATTCCAAACAGCAACTTATCTAATAAATAGGTTGCCACACTCTATCCTTAAAGACAAAAGTCCTTTTGAAGTTCTTTACAAAAGAAAACCGAACTGCACTTTTCTCCAACCCTTTGGCTGCACTTGCTTTCCTTACCTAAGAAATTATAATAAACATAAACTTGATTTTCATACTCATAAATGCATTTTTATTGGGTACAGCACATTGCACAAAGGTTATAAGTGTTTGGCTCCTACAGGAAGAATTTTTGTGTCCAGACATGTAAACTTTAATTCCCAAGAGTTTCCTTATCTCTCTTTGTTTTCTTCCAAGCCTCAGTCCTTGAATCTTTCTCATATACCATCACCAGCTACAACTTTGGTCACCCCTGTTCCTTTGCATTCATCACCAGTAGTTAATGCTTCAGGAAGAGTTTCTGATATGTCTCAATTATCAAGTGATCAACATATAGAAACAGGTATTATTCCTCTTGAACCTTCTCCTACTTTTCTTGATTCTCACCTATCTGCTCATTCTCATCACACACATTCTCCTCCAGAAAATGCCCCCCTAAGATCAGTTTCTCAAACAACTAATTTTCACCCCATGACCACTAGAAGTAAGTTAGGATTTACAAGCCAAAAATCCCATTTGTTGGCAATGCTGTGCTAAAGTCTCCCATGTCCGAACCACTTTACAAGAAGCCTTCTCACTTCCTCAATGGCACCAAGCTATGAAAGAAGAACTAGAAGCCTTACAGAAAAACCACACTTTGGTGCTTGTTCCTCAAAAAGCTAGAATGAAAGTTATAGGGAATAAATGGGTTTTCAAAACAAAGATTAAGCCTAATGGATTTGTGTTGAAGTACAAGGCTAGATTGGTTGCTAAAGGATTTCACCAAACTCCAGGAGTTGATTTCTTTGAAACCTTTAGCCCTGTCATTAAACCCTCAACAATAAAAATCATCTTGACCTTAGCTGTGACTTTCAATTGGCCTGTTCAGCAATTAGATGTGAACAATGCCTATGAGGAAGTCTTCATGGAACAACCTCCAGGCTTTGCAGACCCACGTTTTTCTTCACATGTGTGTAGGCTTAACAAGGCACTCTATGGACTGAAACAGGCCCCTAGAGCCTGGTATGATAGGCTGAAAGACTTCCTTATCTCAAATGGTTTTAGCAACAGCAAGAGTGACTCCTCATTGTTCATCTATAGGAGGGGACATCAAATTCTTTTACTTTTAGTTTATGTAGATGACATGTTACTGACTGGTAACTCCATGGAACTTGTGCAGGAGTTTATTGAAGTTCTGAACAATGTGTTTGCCTTGAAAAATCTTGGACCTGTGCACCACTTTCTTGGTTTTCAGATTTCAAGAGATGCTACTAGATTTCATTTGCATCAAGCTAATTATGTGAATGATCTATTGGAAAGAGTGCAGATGACTTCCTGTAAATCATGTCCTACACCTGCTGTTGTGAACAAGCCATTGTCAGCTTACGATGGTGCACCTCTTCAAGATCCTACAACCTACAGAAGTACAGTAGGAGCTCTGCAATATCTAACCCATACAAGGCCAGACATAGCATACATTGTTAACAAGCTCAGTCAGTTTCTTCAATCCCCTACAAAAGGACATTGGCAGTCACTCAAGAGAGTTCTTAGATATCTAAAGGGAACTCAACATTATGGTTTACACATAAAACCATCAAAACAACTTGATCTTATTAGGTTTTCGGATGCAGACTGGGCATGTTGTCCAGATGATAGGAGAAGTGTAGGTGGTTATTGCCTATTTTTTTGTGACACCTTAGTCTCTTGGTCATCCAAAAAGCAATCAATGGTAGCAAGATCAAGTGCTGAATCTGAATACAGAGCACTTGCCCAACTTGCTGCAGAAGTGTGCTGGACATTATCTCTGTTTAGAGAACTCAAATTCACAGTGTCAGCTACTCCAACTTTGTGGTGTGATAACATCAGTGCTCTAGCTTTAGCCTCCAATCCAATCTTTCATGCTAGGACCAAGCACATAGAAATTGATTTGCATTTCATAAGGGACTTGGTATTAGGCAGAAAACTGAAGATTCTGTATGTTCCCTCAACCGAGCAACTTGCTGATTGCCTCACCAAACCTCTGTCACATGGAAGGTTTGCATACCTAACTTCCAAACTTGGAGTCACTAACAGTCCCTCCAATTTGAGGGAGGAAGTTAAGAACCCATCAACTCAGCTCAAGCCTTAGCAAGCACCAGCTCAAGCCTTAGCAAGCACCAGCTCAAGCCTTAGCAAGTACTAGCTCAAGCCTCCTCTGTTGTACAGCTCACATGGCCAGCAGAAGACTAACTTGGAGCCAAAGTTTTTCTACTTTTCAGTATAGTACTTAGTCCCCAAACCTCTTGTGATCTTGACAAGTATAATTAGTCTAGACCATTGGATTTCATTTGCTGTACTATAAATTGTTTCCTGTAAAGAATGATAACATTGAAAGAAAAAGGCTTCTTCATTGCTCTGATACCAAGTTAAAGTTTAAGCTAAGGAGAGAAATATTGCAAGGGGCAGAGCAACATATCTTGATTACGAGAAGTGGAAGTCTATTTATAGGCGCGAGAGAAGTGAAGGGAAGGTGTTAGGCCTCATGGGCCGAATGTTAACTTGAGTTAAGCTGCGCGGCCTACTTGATATGAAGAGGCCCCAAATAAATTATATCTAATATACATCAAGAGTAAAATAAGATGATCGTTTACATACAGTTGTATTGTACATTTTTCTTTTTTTCAATAATTCCCATGATTTTGTGATGAAGATATTTAAACTTATATTCATATTAAGGAACATAAAAATATATTTTTACCGTACTAGTTTTGCCATTTTGATTTTAGGTAGAAAAGAAATAACTTCAATTGGTGAAACTTTAAAGATGCAAAATGAAATACTAGGAAATACTAACATCTATAGTTATGGGCTTCATTCATTAAGGCCAAAATTCGGCTGGCAAACACATTTTGAAAGATTTATCAGACTTAAATACCCATGAGTACGAGGCAATTTTCTGGTCTTTGTAGCCATAACAGGTTAGAATTTCACTTGGATATAAAGCTTTTTCTTCTTCCATTTTTATTTTTTTTCAATAGGAGGGTATAGCTCTCGTCAGATTTGAACAGATGTAGCAGAGACATTATATGTGAAGACAGGAGTCAAAAGCTAGTTATAAACTTGGGTGAGGAAAAGTCTCAAAGGCAAACTCCTTGTCAGTGTCAGAAGCCCTTGACCAGGCAGGTTGTAAATCGAAGAATATGCCTCAATGACAGCCCATTACGAGAAAAGACCAACAGGATTCGACTCTTTAATTTTTACGAGAATTCAAACTTACGACGTCAGAAGCTCTCGCTCCACGTCACCGCAACACTTACCATTGAACGAACGTTACTCGTGAGGATAAGCGAGTTATAAACTTATAGATATAGTGGTTGCTCTGCATTGCAAGATGGGTCACTTTGACTGACAAAAAGTGAATGCAGAAAAAAGTCCCCGCTTTTATCCTGAAAGGTTAATTCAATAGAGACTGCCTCTGCTTCATCAAGAATACCTTTTCTTTTCGCAAGAGTTCAAAACAATGTCACGAGATATCCTGTTTTTCAATGTAGTGGGCTGAAGGTGTAAGTGACAAATGCCAGTGTGGAGCACATAAAGCTCAGAGATTGGTGTTAACAAGAATCAGAAACAGCATTTGGAATTGTGTCCGAGACTGAGAGAGTGGATATTGAACAAAACTTTGTGAAAAGAATCACATTCTTGCATAATAGTTGCAGCTATTCCACAATTACAAACTTATATCCTCTTCAGACAGATGAAAATCCATCTTCCTTCCTTATGTACATCACCCCCAATGATAACAAAAGTCAAAAAGAAACAACGAAATAAAAGGTTGTAAAATCCTAGGTGGTTTACCCCTTGCCTTAAACCCCCATTATATGTTATACCCCCTTCACTATTTTTATTGCTTTACATAATTAGACTGGAACAATATTGACAACCCAAAAACTTTCTTATCTCCAAATTTACCCCACCCCCTAAACAAAAATAAGCTAGAAATAGTAGAAGGAAAAAAAGAGAAATATCGAGTCTATTTTTTGAAAATTTCCCGTAGCAATCACCTTGGCTTTGGTTGGGATGCAAGTGACCACGTTGGTTGGACGAGTCTATGAGCCGATGGAAGTGTTGCTTGAGACCGACTAAGCATCTCAGCCATCAAAGGGGTTTGATAAGACTGAAGAAGACTTGAGCCCTCTGTAGAGTCTCCACGTGCTGTTGCTCTCTGCCATGAGTGTGAACTCAGTCCTGAAAGAATATATCCCCTTCCTGATGCTTCATAAACATGTCTACTTGCCATTCTCTCCTGCATTTCCTTAAGCTCAGCATCAAGTGCAATGCACAGCCGATCATGATGTTTAGCTGAGACAGTTTCTGATAACACCTTACGGCAGTTTTCTAAGATAGATGCTGCTCCAACCAGGTCTCCTTTCTCAGCTGCATTCCGTGCTAAGCCCATTGCCTCAGCCGCACGGAGCCTGTTTTGTTGCCTGTCTACTTCAACTGATGCATTCTCTTGTCCAGCTACTTCAGGTCTCCTGATTTGAACTTCATCACTTTCTAGGGTTACTGATTGTTTTGTCAAGGGATCATTGTAAATACACCTCACCTTCAACAATCTAGTTTCATTGTTTGATGTTTCAGCTGGGAAATTAATGGAAACCAGAAAATCTCTCTCCTCATCCGCATACAAGTCTCCAACATCAATTGTTCCCATGTGTCCATCAGAAGTTACACGATTGGGGTAGCTTCCAGCTTTTAAAGAGCTGAGCTTAACCCTCGGGTTGACGCACTCAATACTCATCTGCAGATCCTTGACAGTAACACTCAGAAGCCCACCAATGCACTGCGCAAATGCATCCTGGATAACGCTTTCTGTTTCTATGAAAGAAAAAGTCCCTCCAGATATCTCTGAAATTGAGTGCATTAATGATGCATCATGGTCTGCCCCAAACCCAAAAGTATGCACAGGAATCCTGAAATTAGAACTACTTTCATTGTGGATAGACAAAGGAAGAAGCAATTGGTAATTTGGCTGATGTGGATTGCTACCCGCGCTGTTGACAGTGTATGTATCTTGGCCATCAGATAACAGTATAATACTTGCAACAGGATTCTTCTCCCTTCGATCTTCCATCACCTTTGCACCTTTTCGTAGGCCTTCTGCAATATTCGTCCCTCCATTTGCAACCAAAGAATTAACGGCTTGTAATGCTTGCTGACGCCCAGTTTCAGACATCCTACGAAGGGGAAACAGACGGCGGGCTGTTGAAGAGAAGGCAATAACTGCAAGCCTGTCACTTGGACCAAGGTTTTGTATCACAAAGCCCATAGCTCGTTTGAGCAATGCTAGCTTGGTGCCCGCCATACTGCCACTAACATCAAGAACAGTCACAAGGTCCACAGCAGCACGGGGCATTTGAGAAACTTGGGACAAATTTGCTTGGTTTCTACTGAGGTTTTCCCTGGAAGTTTGCGCAGGAGCTTTGAGATTGATTAAGACAGCAAAGTCGTTAGCCACATTGAACCGCGGGACAGCTGGAACTTCTGTGTATGTATTGATTTTTAATGTTCTTAGATCACTTTTTTCCAGTGCACTGTTACTTGAAGAGCTACTCTGAACAGGGTCAGACTGAGGGTCCAAGGATTCATCATCATTAAAGACAGCTGGCTCAGGAGCCTGAAGTAGAGGTACACTCTGTCGAAGAGAGTTAGAACGAGGTGGAGGTAAACGGCGAACCACTGTCATTAAAGCATTATTCTGGGACCAGTCTACAGGATTTATTCTGGCCCTCCCAGGGGGAGGATCCAAGTTTGGACCTTTCAATGGAATCTCATTCCATTTTGCTCTGCAGACTGGGCAAATTTGGTTTCCATGTTTCACATTTGAAGCAATACAATGGAAGTGAAATGAATGTGAACACTCGGCAGTGAATATTGCTTGACCATCTCCTCGTTTCATGGTGGACAAACATATTGTACAAGTCTTCTGTCAGTCAAAGTTAAAATTAAGTGAGAAAAGAATAATATCAGAGATAATTTAAAGCAGCTCATGTTTGGTAAAGTTAAACTTATTCCAAAACATAAACATGTATGAAAAAAAGTCAAAGTCAACTCAAAACACAAGAAAATGTATGACAAAAGCATGGCCAAAAAATCAACTTTTACAAAATTCAACTACAATGTACAGAAAATGAGTCATGTAACCCATAAGATTTAAGATAATAAGATTTCCAAAAACACAAAGCAACATTATGGATACGATAACTAGTCAATAATTCAAAAAGGCAAAAAATAAGGATCTTTAAGCAAAATGCCATGCTTTGATATAATGAACTAACTCACCACGTCACTCATGTCTGTGTAGGATCTTTTGCTCATCTAAAGTAGAACCTTATTTCAATTTCAAACAAACCTATAGCAGATGTATTTTGAGTGTTTAAAGGGCTTTAACCGAGAATTATGCAGAGAGAATGGGGTTGGTCTGAAATAGATTTATCTCAAATGAAAAGGGTATAGTTGCTCTGCTGAATGTTGGAGATGTTGCATCTATTTATACTGATAGGATGACTTGGTCACAAGTTTTTTTAGGTTAAATTGACTTTCCAATAGAATGACCTGTCGCCAACTACTTTAAGCCAAGTTGACTTTCCATATGCCAACAGTAAGCTAAATAATTATTCCAAAGCACATAGAGAAGCCCATAAAAGATTACCAACTATTGTAGCTTACTAGTAAAGCCAATTCAAAATATGCTAGATTGTCGCTCCCATAACTGGATCAAAACACAAAGCTAGTGGAAACTCAATTTCTATACTGGGCAGGCCCAATTTAAGATATGATTAAGACTTCAGCCCTGTAAACCTTGGAGCAGAGCTTCCATATTCTTCATCAACATTATTGCCAAATAAGTTCACGTTTTAGTCTCTATTGAATAAAACTATTAACAGGATTTATCATTTTGAGCTACAACCTGTAATTTGGAAGAGCACAAAAGTTTATTAAAGATTCTCCATAATATGCACGAGTTCATCTAAAATAACCTTAAGAACTTGTTTGAGGGAGGCAAAAACTAAACCTTGGCATCCATTTCGTATTATATAATTTTAGATTTCTAATTAGGATCCATTTTCTACCAGGAAGAAATCTTTTCTTTTCTGCTTTTAAGGACATAGACAACCATATAAGTCAACTATAATCCAAATTCCAAACCTTTTCAAATTTGCTTGTCCTGTGTACTAGAGAAGCTTTATTTCGTATCCCTTTCCCTTAAATTTAACAGAAAAAGCGGTTAACATATTCCTGTTTTTCTTCTCCATGTCCACCAATTTAGATAAAAGGAAAAAAGATCTTAAAATCTCATAATCAGGCTATAATGCTGCACAAAAACACTAT
>JAKNRG010110334.1:839-12565 GCA_024706555.1 Mandevilla sanderi x Mandevilla atroviolacea | reverse complement strand
CATTGAAGGTGATGAAGCTAAACCACAAGGAAAGACAAATAAACAATGGATCCAAATGCATAGGAAGGCATCAGCAACAATCAGACAGTGGGTTGATACTAACGTATTCTCTCATATTGAAACTAAAGTGAAAGCTGATATGATTTGGAAGACATTGGCAAGATTGTATGAAAGAAACACAGCTCAACACAAAACTATCTTTGTAAAGAGATTGGTGACTCTGAGGTACAAGGATGGTCAAAGCATGGATGAACATATAAGCTCCTTTCAGGGTATAGTCAACACGTTGGTGACCTTAGGTATAAAATTTGATGATGAAATGCAGGCAAATTTACTTCTCAGTTCTTTACCTGACAGTTGGGACACAGTGGCATCCACAGTTAGTAATTTAGCACCAAATGGAATTCTAACCATGCAGATGGTTAAAGACAGATTGCAAGATGAAGAATTTAGAAGAAAAGAGCAACACAATCAATCTTCTTCTAATGGAGGTGTACTTGTGACAGAAAAGTATGAAAGAAGAGGGAGAAGTCAACAAAGATATTCCAACCATTCAGACAAAAATAATTTTTCAAGGGGGAAGGTCCAAGTCTAGAAGAAGAAACATCAAATGCTTTCACTGTAACAAAATTGGACACATGAAAAAAGAATGCAGAATATTCAAGAGGGAACAGTCTAGAGAAAGAAATGAATCTCAACAGAAATCAAAAGAGACTTCAGCTGTGGCCACCGAGGATAATGATGATGTAATGATACTTTGTGATGATGATAACTCAGTGAATCTCTTGTGTCCAGAAAGTAGTTGGGTGATTGATTCAGGTGCCTCATACCACGTCACTCCTAATAGAGACTCCTTCACATCCTACACTAGTGGTGATTTTGGTTCAGTGAAGATGGGCAATAAGGCTACTGGTAAAATTGTGGGTATGGGAGATATTTGTCTAAAGACCAGTGTTGGTTGCAAGTTGATACTCAAAGATGTTAGACATGTTCCAGATGTTCGCTTGAATTTAATTTCTGCAGGAAAGCTTGATGATGAAGGCTACATTAATCACTTTGGTGAAGGAAAATGGAAGCTCACCAACGGTTCTCTTATAGTGGCTAGAGGAAAGAAAATTAATACACTTTATGTCATGGAGGCAAAGCTCTACAAAGAGGTGATCAATGTAACTGAAAAAGAAACTGATATTGAACTTTGGCACTGGAGGCTTGGACACATGAGTGAGAAGGGACTTCAGACATTGGCCAGAAAGAAATTCATTCCTAGCTTGACAGGTACATCTTTGAAAAGTTGTGTGCATTGTTTAGTTGGTAAAACACACAGGATTTCTTTCCGCACTTCTCATACACTAAAGAACTAACATTCTTGATTTAGTTCACACTGATGTATGTCAGATGGATACTAGAACACTTGGCAGAGGTTCACTTTACTTTGTAACTTTTATTGATGATTGTTCTAGAAAAGTATGGGCTTTTTCTTTGAAATCAAAAGACCAGGTACTTGAAGTCTTCAAGGATTTTCACGCTAAAGTGGAAAGAGAGACTGGAAGGAAACTGAAATGTGTTAGGGCAGACAATGGTGGTGAATATAGAGGACCTTTTGAGGCCTACTGCAGGGACCATGGCATCAGACTTAAGAAGACAGTACCGAAGACTCCAGAACAAAATGGTGTAGCAGAGAGAATGAACAGAACCATTGTGGAGAGGATTAGATGTATGTTTTCTCATGCCAAGTTGTCTAAAGCTTTCTAGTGCGAAGCATTGTTAATTGCAATTGACTTGATCAACCTCTCTCTATCAAATCCACTTTCTGGAGATGTGCCACAGAGGGTTTGGACAGGGAAACATGTTTCATACAAGCACCTGAGAGTATTTGGCTGTAGAGCATTTGTTCACATTCCTAAAGATTAAAGATCAAAGTTAGACAGCAAAGTGAAGGAATGTATATTCTTGGGTTATGGACATGAAGAGTTTGGGTACAGATTATGGGATCCAATCAACAAGAAGATAATTAGAAGTAGAGATGTTGTATTTCTTGAACATGAGCACTATGGAGATAGTGAGAAAGAGAAAGAGCCTCAGGTTTCTTGAGAGTCTCCAGCTATTGTGAATCCATTCTCCACTCCCACGGTTGATGATGATTATTAGGGAGATACACAGGAAGAGGATGCTCCGACTGTTGATGAACCAGTACCAACATAACAGATTCAAGAAAAAGCTCCATAAGCACCACCAGTTAAACAAGAATTGAGAATAACTACTAGAGAACGTAGACCAAGTTCAAAGTATCCTCCGAAAGAATATGTGAAGCTTAGAGAAGCAAGTGAGCCAGAAAGTTTCAGTGAAGCTATGTCACACAAGGACAAAGGACAGTGGCACAAAGCTATGCAAGAAGAGATGAATTCCTTACATGAGAACCATACATGTGATTTGATGAAGCTACCAAAGGGGAAGAAAGCTTTGAAGAACAAGTGGGTCTACAGGATAAAAGTTGACAACAACACATTACAACTAAGGTATAAAGCAAGGTTGGTTGTGAAAGGGTTTGGTCAAAAGAAAGGTGTAGACTTTGAGGAAATATTCTCTCCAGTGGTAAAGAGTCTTCTATCCGAGTTGTTCTTGGTTTGGCTGTTCGCTTGAACTTGGAAATTGAGCAACTTGATGTCAAAACTACTTTCCTTCATGGTGATTTAGAGAAAGAGATCTACATGGAACAACCATAAGGGTTCAGAGTTAAAGGAAAAGAAAATCTAGTATGCAGATTGAAAAAGAGTTTGTATGGTCTTAAGCAAGCACCGAGACAGTGGTACAAGAAGTTTAATTCCTTTATGACAAGTCATGGTCTTCAAGACCACATCTGACCATTGTGTTTTTGTGAAAAAGTTTGTTGATAATGATTTCATTATTCTATTATTATATGTTGATTGTTGGACATGATGTTGAGAAAATTAACAAAGTCAAGAAAAACCTCAGCAAGCAATTTGCAATGAAGGATTTGGGACCAGCAAAGCAAATTCTTGGAATGAAAATTCCCCATGACAGGAAGAAAGGAAAGCTTTGGATATCTCAAGAGACTTATGTTGAGAAAGTTGTTGAAAGGTTTAACATGAGTTAAGGCAAAACCAGTTTGTTCTCCACTTGCAGGCCATTTCAAGTTAACCACTGAGCAGAGTCCTACAAGTGAGAAAGAGAAAGAAGAGATGAGAAAGGTGCCTTATGCTTCAGCTGTTGGGAGTTTGATGTATGCTATGGTTGCACAGGCCAGATATTGCACATGCAGTTGGAGTTGTTAGTAGATTCCTTTCCAATCCCGGAAAGGAACATTGGGCAACAGTTAAATGGATACTTAGATATCTCAGAGGCAATTCTAGAGTCGCCTTGTGCTTTGGTATTGGTGAACTTGTGTTAGATGGCTACACAGATGCAATTATGGTTGGTGATGTTGATTCTTGAAAGTCTACTTCCGATTACTTGATAACTTTTGCAGGGGGAGCTATGTCATGGCAATCCAGGCTACAAAAGTGTGTTGCATTGTCTACTACAAAAGCTGAATACATTGCAGCCACTGAAGCCTGTAAGGAAGCTTATGCATGAAGAATTTTTTGGAAGAATTGGGAATGAAGCAAAAGAAGCATGTTGTCTATTGTGACAGTCAGAGTGCCATCTACCTTGCAAAGAATTCAACCTTCCATTCCAGCTCAAAGCACATTGATGTGAGGTAGTATTGGATTCGTGATGTTCTTGAAGCCAAGTCCTTAGAACTTGAAAAGATACACACAGATGAGAATGGCGCAGATATGATGACTAAGTCATTACCTATGGAGAAACTCGAACTCTACAAGAGAAAAATGGGTTTGCTATTATTCCACACTTAAAGGTGGAGGGGGAGATATGTTGTGGTCCACCTTTGTATGGGCCCAACCATAAATAACTAAAACAAGAAGAAAAAAAAAGAAGGAGGAACAACAAATTGGCATTTGAGGCAAATTGGCTGTTGATTGAGGTGGCAGCCACAACAAATTCGTAATTTCCATTTTCCTAGTCGGCTAGAAGAGAAAGAATTTTTGGCAACTCTTTTCTCTATATAACCCATTGGATTTGAGGAGGAGATGAGATAAAAAACACAAAAATCCTAAAAAAATCAAGGCAAGAAGAGGGGTTTGGTGCTTTGCCAATCCCAAAGTTTTTTTGTAGCCATCTCAGATTTAATCTGAAAGTCTTTGGTGAAAGGTTTTATCCTTTGACTTTGTTTGGGTTTTTTGGTATCCACCCTTTTTGTAGGTGATGTTGGTTGGTGTGTTGTTTGAGCCTTTAGAGTGCCTCTAGAGAAGACCCATTTGTAATCCCATTTATTATAGTGGAGGTTTTTCTGGCTGTGGACTTCGGTCCCGTGGTTTTTCCCGGTTACGGGTTTTTCACGTAATTCTTGGTGTCTCGTTTTATGCTTTATATTTTATCAGTGATTACAACAACTATCTCATTTTAATCATACAAAAGAGGGAAGGTATTTCTTGGGCTTTAAATTTGACAAGTTATTCCCAACAGCTATTAAGTATAATCTTTCTGTATCTGTGATTATTTTTTTCAACCTTGCTTAAACTTACTATCTCACTTAATTAATCATTAAGTACCTACAAAATGTTGAAGAAAAGTCTTAGAAAATTGGTGAATTTGCTATAATGGCAAGCAAAGCAGCTTTCGGAGAAAGGTCAAGTTGTAGTCAGCAATACAAGTCTAAAACAAAAACTTTGTGTCAATGCACAACAAGAACATATAAGATGTAATGTAATTAACATATTATCAAATATGGCTTCTCTAGAACACTAGATGAAAAATTGGAATGTGGATGCTAAAGATACTTGGGTCAAAGCCTATTATCCATTGGTCTTGCTATGACTGAGATGGAGGAGTCCACAGCACCCAAGGATGCGGCTGAACTGGTTGTAGGTGAGGCATGAGATCCTCAGGTTGTTAGTTCCAATCCCTTCAGCTATTTCAATCTCTTGCCCTGTTCCAATGTTGGTGAGATTTACGTGGCCTGAGTTCTTGCAGGATCACGTTCCCAAGTGGAATATTCGAGGTGCATGCATTAACCTGATATCGGCCTTTTATTAAAGCTGGAATTTGAGAGATGAGAAAACAGAGTAGAGAGAAAGTTTGTCAAAATCTCATTAAACTGAGTCTGTACAATGGAGGAAGTATATATACAAGTCGGGGATAACCGCCTAGCTTCTGGAATAAGCTATACACTTGCAATTAAATACAAAAGGAAAAAAACATCACTTGGATTGCCAGGCTGTCAAGTAATTTCATTTGCATTGCTAGGTTGGCAATGTGCACCTTCTGAGCTTGGTAAAAGTAGACAGATCAGACATTGCTTGAATTGTAACACCCCCCTCAAGCTAGAAGGTGGATAAATCGTTTGTAGAGGTAAATGTTCCATCAACAACTGAAGTACCTTCCTGTGTAATGGCTTGGTGAAAACATCAGCCAACTGGAACCGAGAAGAAATAGGCAGAGGCTTCACAATCCGGGACTGATATCGTTCTCTAATGAAATGATAATCGATTTCTCTGTGTTTAGTCCTCTCATGGAAGACTGGATTCTCAACAATCTTTATAGCTTCATCATTGTCACAAAAAAGAGGCACTTCATGTTGATAAGTGAGAATATAGAGGACCCATTGTATCTCTACAACTGTAACTACCATGGCACTATATTCTACCTCAGCAGAACTTCGAGAAACTGTGTTTTGCTTTTTGGACTTCCAGGCTACAAGGCCATCACAGAAGAGGATGCAATATCCTATGACTGATTTTCTAGATAGGTCACAACGGCCCAATCAGTATCCGCATAAGCCTTAAGGTCCAATGAACCATTTGTCTTATAAAATAAATCAAGGCCAGGAGAGTTTTCAAGGTATCGAAGCAAGTGATGAGCTGTCTTTAGATAGGAATCTGTAGGGGCATCAAGAAATTGGCTTAATTGCTACACTGTAGCTAATGTCTAGTCTAGTGTTGGTGAGATATAATAATTTTCCAACAAGCTTCCTGTTGGCAGTAATATCCTCTCAAAGGCATGTATCATTTCTTCCTAACTTGGCAGTTGGATCCATAGGCACTAGAACTGGTTTGCAAATCTTCAAAACCATATTCTTTCAACAAATCGAAAGTGTATTTCCTTTGACAAACACTCATACCTTTCGAGGATCTTGCAACTTCTATGCCAAGAAAATATCTCAAAGAACCAAGGTCTTTAATCTTAAACTGCTCATGTAAGAAAGTTTTCAAAGTTGTAACAGCAGTGATGTTGTTCCCTGTGACCAAAAAATCATCAACATAAACCAATACCGCCAAAAAATCATGCCCCTTTGCATTGACAAGCAAACTGTGATCCTTACTAGATTGCTTGAAGCCATGAGTTAACAAAGCTTATGTGAGCTTGGCGTTCCACTGCCTGCTTAAGACCATATAATGATTTTCTCAAACAAAAAACTTTGGTAGGATAAGAATGATTGAAGCCTAATGGCATCTCCATGTACACCTCCTCATGTAAGTCCCCATGAAGAAAAGCATTGTTGATGTCCAATTGATGTATAAACCAATTCAGTGAAGTGGCAAGAGCAAGAAGAATTCGAATGGTGACCATCTTAGCTACAGGTGAAAAGGTTTCCACGTAATCTATCCCTAGCTGTTGTGTATAACCTTTGGCCACAATTCTAGCCTTATATCTCTCGATGCTCCCATCAGAGTGATATTTGATTTTTTTACACTCATTTGCATCTAGTTGCTACTTTGTCCGATGGTAAAGAAACAACATCCCAAGTTTGATTGTCTGCCAATGCCTGTATCTCTTTTTTCATAGCTTCACACCATAAGGGGTCCTCAGCAGCTAGCCTACTCATAACTCTGAGGCTCAGATTGCTGGCTTAAACTGCACACAAAAGATTTACATGTCTGGTGCAAGAAATCATAAGAGATGCAATGAATGAGGAGAAGTATGATTTGATAGATCAATAGGGACTGTGCGAGAACGAATGGTAGGACAGTCATAAGCAGATAAATGATTAGGAGTTCGAGGAATTCTATTGGAACACCTAAGAATGACATGCAAGGAAGTCCCAGCAGAGGATGAATCATGGACAACTGAGGTGAGATTATCAGATGATGGAACGGGAGGATGGGATGGAACTTGTGAAAGACGAACAGAAGTAGGTGAAGGAGGAACAGAGATGGAAAAATCAGAAGAATCAGAAGAAAAAAAAAAGTTGAGAGATCTGATTGATTAGATGAAGTGGGAAGAACAGTAGGTGGAATACAAAGTTGAGACAAAAAATCCTTATGGTGGAGTGGTAAAATAGTTTCATGGAAAACACAGTCTCTTGAGACAAAGATCTGACGAGATTTTAAATCAAGAAGAATGAATCCCTTTGATTGAGCAGAAATACCAAGATAAACTGAAGGTTTGCTTCTTGGTGTAAACTTGTGTTTCTGTGGTGAAAGATTGTAAGCAAAAGCAAGACACCCAGAAACCTTAAAGGGATCTAGTTTCGGTGGTGTATCATACAAGATGTGAAAAGGAGTATTCTGATTTAATAGAGGAGAAGGAGTAATATTAATCAACTTGGCAACATGACTAACACAATATCCCCAATAAGGCAAGGGAAGATTTGCTTGGAAACATAGGGACCTAGGAACATTAAGGAGATGTTGATGTTTTCTCTCAATGACACCATTTTGTTGTGGTGTATATATGCAAGATTTTTTATGTAAAACTCCTTTAGTAGCATAAAAGGTAGGAAAATCAAACTCAACTGCATTGTCTATACGAAGGAGTTGAATTTTACTATGGAATTTTGTCTCAACAAAGCTGAAGAACTGTTGAATAAGAGTGCGTGTCTCAACCTTTGTTTTCATCAAATATATCCATACAAACTTACTATGATCGTCAACTATAGTATGGAAGTATAATTGACCAGCAGTAGTGGGAAACAGAAAAGGTCCCCAAACATCCATATGAACAATTTCAAAACATTTATTAGTAACAGAGGAACTTGAAGGAAATATAAGTCTTTTATGCTTAGCCAAAGGACAAATGCTACAACAGTATTTATCAAAAAAATGGACTTTCTTATTGGAAGTTTTGAACATAAATTGAACAGTAGTAGAAGGGTGTCCAAGTCTGTTATGCCACAATAACGAATCATGAACAAATTGTTCAAGAAGGTGAACAGAGGAAGCTAGGGTGACAGAAGGAAAGACAGGCCGTTGAGGAGTGCAAGATAGTGAATTAACCAAAGTTGATACAAGCCATGGATCTTCTTAGCTGATCCAATCCTCTTCAAAGTGGATAACTCTTGGATAATGCAATTATCATGAGTAAAAGTAATGAGACATTGAGTATCAACAATCAACCTACTCAATGATATCAAATTGAAGGTCAAAGAAGGAATATAGAACACATTATGTAACTTTAGCTTTGAAAATATGACTACGGTACCCTTGAATTTGACAGAAAATTTAGATCCATCAGGGAGTTGCACAAACACAAGAGAGGTAGGAATTAGGGAAGAAAAAGAAGAAATATCACAACAAATATGATCTATAGCACTAGAATCTATAATCCATTGTGTAAATTTAAAGACAGAGGCCTCATCTGAGGATTTAACAGGTTGTGAAGAATGCACTGTCAAGGCAGTACTTGTGTTTGCTGAATCTGTGCTCCCATATCAACTTTGTTAAGCAACTGCATCAACGACTTGTACTAATCAACAGTCAAAATGTACCCCCCTTGATTCACAGTCTCATTCTCTTCACTGTCTTGTTGTTCTGCATGCTCCACCACATTGTCTTTATCTCGTTCATCAACAGAATTCATATTCAATTGAACATGATTAACAGAGGAATTATTAAAGGAATGATTGCCTTTTGGTTGAAAACCACTTGGATAGCGATGCTTTTTATAACATTTCTCAATCGTGTGACCACTCAAGCCACAATGAACACACTGCAAGTGGTTATTGTTATTCCTAAATTTCCTTCCACGTGACTGTCCAAAAGAAGATTCACCAAAAGAGTTTGCTCTGGATGGATTTTGATAGGTGCGGTTAGCCAAGGCATGGTTGTTTACAGCTTCATGTTTCAATTGTTTTTCAGTGTTAAGCGCCATGTTAAACACATGACTCAAAGAAGGTATAGGCGTCATACACAAAATTTCGCTCTTCATTGTTGAAAAACCATCATTCAATCCTTTTAAAAACCTAATAACGCAGTCGAAGTCATTATTTTCATGAATTCTCTTCAATAATCCACATTGACACTGTGAATCGCAATCTGCACTAAGCAACAGCTGAACTTGTAACATCTCTTCCCAGAGAATCTTTAGATTGGTGTAGTAATCATTCACTGATAAGTCTCCTTGCCTTAAATTGCAATTTTCCTCAAGAAGATCAGTGTATTTGAAGACCGTCCCTCCTACAAAACGCTGTTCAAGATCATTCCAAGCCTCTTGCCAAGTTCTCGTGTAAATGATACTTTGTGCTATAGTTGCACTGACAGCATTCAAAATCCATGAAAATACCATCTGGTCACATTGCTCCCACGGATCTACTTTAGGATCATCCATCGGAGGTTTTGGAATTGAGCCTAGCACGAAACCAATCTTCTTTTTTGTGATCAAAACTACCTTCATGCTTCGGCTCCAAGTAGCATAGTTAGTTCCATTCAATGGAGGCTGAACCAGTACTTGAGAACTGTTCTCACTCGGATGCAGAAAATATGGACAATAAGCATCAACATTAGCCATATCAACCAACCACAACAATAGCCGAACCAATCAGCCAAAAAAAATGATGAAACTCAATCAAAAACAACTTCACTTTTATCAATTCAATCGAGAACAACAGATGAAATCACCACCTAGCTGTATCATAAGAAAACAAATCATAGAAACAAAGTCTAGGGCTCCGGTAATCAACCAAGAAGTCAATCAATCCGTGATTGAAAAACATAACAACAAAATCTAAACTAGCAACAGCAAGAAGTTATTTGCTCTGATACCATATTAAGGTTGGCATTTGAGAAATAAGAAAACAGAGTAAAGAGAAATAATACAAAAGGAAAAAAACACATCACATGGATTGCCAGGCTATCAAGTAATTTCACTTGGATTGCCAGGTTGGCAATGTGCACCTTCTAAGCTTGGTAAAGTAGACAGATCAGGCATTGCTTGAATTGTAACACCTTTTCCGTGTTGGTGAGTCGATTTAAGTGGCCTGAATTCTTGTAATATCACGTTCCCAAGTTAACGTGCTATCACTTGTAATTTTTTCTTTTAAAAAAAAAGTCTAAAAATTCCTCCTATTGATCATCAGACTACAGAACAGCGCCTCTTTCAATGATTCGTAGATCATCAAACTCCTCTAGCAATACCACTGAAATTGCAGCGATCTGCCGGACTTAAACCCGAATGTTTATTCATAACCAAGCTAGAATTTGTGAGTTTTATCATATTAATTGAAGAAGTTTTTAGTTGTATTTTCTGAATTGTTTTTACTCACATTTAGTTTCCTTTTATTTGTAGATCAAAAAAATAAGATGAATTCTTGAAGATTTAGGGTTGAAAAATAGTAGAAACGAAGCCAGAAAACGTAGATGGTGTATAACACCTTAATTGGGCCCAGCCCAATTGCTTTTATTAATAAGCCCACTAGATAAGGCCCAACAACATATTCCTCTTCTATTGAGGGACATTAATCCCACATCGCTGTCTTGGGACTGTGTTCAGGTCTCATGCGCCTATAAAAACATTCAACACATCTCCTTGGGAGGTAAGTGCATTAACTCTGTTCAAGCAACTATTGAGATTGAGGGTCATTATATTTACTAACTTTGCCATCGGAGTGGTTCTGGGATACTTCCCACCACCTGAGTTTCTCTTTGTTCTACAGGCCCAATCGGCTTCATACGAAGAGGCCTAAAGGCCGAAGCCCAGCTACATCATTTGGCGCCCACCGCTAAAGCTCGTCCCACCAAGCTAAGTTCATTTTTAAGCTACAGCTTTCTCTTTCCTTTTCAAGCATGAGCAACCCACATACCTCCAACCCACCCCAGCAGGAGCCCAATTAGCCCACTAATGCGGCACCTTCAGCTCCTTCTAAAGCCGCTGCAGCTCCCCCCAGACACATTCCCCAACCACCGGCTAGACCTGCCAACAGACCTTTGGAATCTGTTTCCTATGGGTCCACAGCCTGGTATGATACTGAGATCAGCCACGGAGCCACCTCTTTCCCAAGCTCCGAAACTTTTCATCGGAGGATGAAGGCTACCCAACCACACTTACCCACTCCAGAGGAAGCTTTGCAATTTGCTATGCAAAATCCTCATTCCAAGCCTTCCGCTCCTCCAGGCGCCGAACCCACACTTCTTCCCGACCTCCCCCTCGCCTTGAGCTGGTTGAGGAAGAAGGCTTGAGCACTAACCAAACAATCCCGCAGGGAAATACACCTACCCCTGCCCACCAACCAGCCACTTACCCACCTACACCAGCTGCGGCTCCAACACAGCCGGTCCCGCCTACAACACCTGCACCAGCTAACCCGGTGCCCATCAATAATCCCTCTTAACCCATTCCACTCCGACTTGATCTCTTTTGGCCCATTCTTTTTTTTTTTTTGAAAGGGCATATGGTGTATAACACCTTAATTGGGCTCAGCCCAATTCTTTTTA
>JAKNRG010110229.1:7627-18628 GCA_024706555.1 Mandevilla sanderi x Mandevilla atroviolacea | reverse complement strand
TTTTTGGTTGGTTTTTTCCTTAAAAAATGTCTCCAAGTAATCTCCAAATCCTTGTCAATAAAAAAATAAACAAAAGGGTTAGATGACAATACCCTAAAAGTCTTCCAGGCTATTCTCATACTACTCTATAGGTCTTTGGTGAAGAAGAGAATAGAAGAGGAAGAGATAACACAAGGATTTAAACATGAGAAGAAGAGAGAAAGGTTGAGGAGATGAATAGGCGTCTAGGGCTGCTTTGTACTGGCCAAAA
The DNA here is from genome assembly GCA_024706555.1 of Mandevilla sanderi x Mandevilla atroviolacea. Classification (NCBI taxonomy): domain Eukaryota; kingdom Viridiplantae; phylum Streptophyta; class Magnoliopsida; order Gentianales; family Apocynaceae; genus Mandevilla; species Mandevilla sanderi x Mandevilla atroviolacea. The sequence goes on along the minus strand of JAKNRG010110229.1, from coordinate 18,378 downwards.
CTTCTTGGCCTTGGCTGACCAAAGTCTCTTCTCTTTCTTCTCTCAGCTTAGCAGCCACTCAGGAAATTTTCTGATTAAAATTTCTCTTTTGCAATATTGATTTACCTAGGGTTTGACACTAAAAGAACATTTAAGGAACTCTTAGAAAACCCTAGGGAGGTGGCCGACCATGAGCTTCCACGGGCTTAATTCCGTGGGTCTAATTTTCTTATTAATTAATTGCTTGGGCTATTAATTAATTTCTCAGACTAAAAACCCAAATTAATTAGTCCAGCCCCAATTAATTAAACAAGACTCTTCTCTTATATTTATTTGAGCCGAATAAATAATTCTTAGGACACAAATCCTAAATTAATTATCACAAAAAATTACTAGTTCCTTTAATTTTATTCGAACCCCAAAACAATTAATTTCTCAAACGTAAGTTCAACTTAAATGTTCAGGCTTTCTTTGAATAAAATCAGTCTCTTCAACTTACTCTATTTACACTATAGTTGTGATATCAAATCACCGTGGTAAATTGAGCTAGCCCGAGGACCTTAAGACAAAATGACCGAAATATCCCTGCTATCAAAATAGCATATTTTGTCATTTTGAACATCTTGTAATATCACCATAAAAAGATGATGCACTCCAAGAACATTACTATATTGAAATACAGAAGTACAAAAATACTGTCTTCGACCTACAGAAATTCGACAGTTTTAACCTTTCTACGTAACACCCATTATTAAGCATATGTCCGATTGTACTATCACATTTCTCAATAGCTTCTACCATCCTTAGGTATCTAGTTCTTTTATCTATTAATTCACCAAGAACACTCACTAGAAGAATGTTCAATACAATTCGAGATTGTACTACCAAGGCCTTGGATTTGGTGAACTAACTAAGAACAACGCTCAAGGGGGCGATTAAATCCATCTCATAAATGAGATGGCGTAGAAACTCTATTGTATAAGTCTTTCTTAACTAACTAAGTCCATGTCTCCAATGTACGAGGCTATTGATCTCCATTACTGTGATCTCACCTATTGTACATCAAAGCACACAGAGTTAGCTTCGCTAGACCACCAATCTATACTTATGTCATAGGTACTGTCCATGCTGTAGCTGTAGAGGTATTTATTCTCTGTTCCTTTGATAGTACGTTTTAGAAAATAACCTCAACATGATCATTTTCTACACTTCCAATGTGCCACACATTGAATGATTAACACAATAGTCTGGGAACCCTACCCAATGACTATGGTAGGTCACCCTACTTAAAGGAGACCATTGTGTTATGATCTTTGTTCGATGAACAACACACATTCATTGATCGATCAAGAACAAATTTTGCTTATGATCTAAAGTTTCGATAGTCTAAACCTTTCTGTGAAGAACGACCCATCACTTAGATTTATCTGTTTAGATCATGCAGACCTTTGCATAGTAATATCAATGTGCATGGTAGAGAAAACATCATTCCAAAGAGAAACATCATTTTATTGAAACATTTACACATAACACAAAAATATATAGCTCTTTTGGGCATAAATCCCAACAAACTCCCACTTGCACAAACTGAGACTATCTAGCTTGCCCTTACTCCCATAGCATCTAAGTGTCTTTTAAAGACCTTCTCTGACAAAGACTTAGAAAGCGGATTTGCTAGATTTTTCTCAGAGGGAATTTGCTCTACCGCTATCTCCTTCTTCTAGATGAAATCCTGAATAAGGTGATATTTCCTCTCTATGTGCTTTCCTCTCCAGTGGTTTCTGGGTTCTTTACACTGATACGGCTGCACTGTTATCACAATACATAGCCAACGGGTTGTCCTTGTTAGGTACGACTTCAAGTTCTGTTAAGAACTTTCTAAGCCATACAACCTCTTTGGACGCTTCCGACGCTGCTACATCCTCTGCTTCCATGGTAGAATCAGCAATACAAGATTTCTTGATACTTTTACATGAAATCGCAGCTCTAGAAAAGCTAAAGACATCCAGAAGTGGAATTTCTTTCATTCTTATCTTCTTGGAAGTTAGAATCTGTGTAGTCAACTGGAACCAACTCATCAGCTTGGTAAATCAACACATAGTCCCTAGTATTTTCAAGTACTTGAATGTATGTTTTACCGCTTGCCAATAATCCTCCCTTGGATTTGACTGATGTCTGCTTACCATGCCCATGGCATAACAGATATCTGGCCTAGTACATAACATGGCTTACATGAGACTTCCAACTGCCGAAGCATATGGAATCCTACTTTGAAGAGAACTGCAGTCCATGCCTGAAAGGTATCAACTGATCCATGTTATACTTAGCCAAAATCTTGTCAATGTATGTAACTGGGGATAAGCGTAATGTCCTTTGCTTTCTATTTCTTATGAGTTTGATTCCAAAGACATAACTGGCTTCTCCTAAGTCCTTCATACTAAATTGACTAGACAACCAAATTTTAACTGATGACATCACCTCTACATCATTTCCAATGAGTAGAATGTCATCAGCATATAGTACCAAGAATGTTACATCATTTTTATCAAGTCTCTTATGCACAGAAGGCTCATCTACGTTTTGTCTAAAACCATAAGACTTTACAGTCATATCAAAATGTATGTTCCATGATATAGATGCCTGCTTAAGTCCATAAGACTTCTTAAGCTTATAGACCATATGTTCTTGGCCTTTAGCAACATACCTGTCTGGTTGTATCATATAGATACTTTCATTAACATTGCAGTTTAGGAAGGCAGTCTTAACATCCATTTTCCATATCTTGTAGTCATAATGACATGCGATGGCCAATAGAATCCGGATAGACTTTGGAATAGCCACTGGTGAGAAGGTTTCCTCATAATCGATTCCCGTTTTCTGAGTATAATCTTTGGCCACCAACCTAGCTTTGAAGGTTTTCACCTTCCTGTCAGATTCTCTTCTCCTCTTGTAAACCCACTTGCACCCAATGGGTTTTATCCCTTCAGGTGCGGGTACAAGATCCCAGACTTGATTGAGATGCATAGACTCAATCTCAGCATTCATTGCTTCAAGCCAATGATCTGCATCTGCATCACTTACAACTTCATTGTAACTGGTGTGATCCAATTCCTGATGGTCTGAGTCAAGGCCAAAAACCTCACCAGTCCATCTCTCAGGAACTCTAGAAATCCTCCCACTACGACGAGGTTGTACTTGTGCTTTAGACTCATGTTGTGTCTCATTCTCAATAATTATTGGCTCGGAAGAAGAGTTTGGGACGCGGTCCTTTTCTCCTAATTCCACTCGAGTGGAACACTTGGTGCTTATCCTTTGATCATCCTCCAAGTATCTAGCATTGGTGCTAACAAAGACTTTATGCTCTTGGGGATGATAAAAGTAAATGCCTCTCGTCTCCTTAGGATACCCAACGAAGTAACATAATTCTGAACTTCGATCCAGCTTACTTCCTCTAGTCAATACATATGCAGGACAACCCCATATCTTGAGGTGTTTCAGACTTGTCTTGCGCCCAGTACACTTCTCCTAGGTAGTCTTCAGAACTGACTTAGAAGACAACAAGTTCAATTTATATATAATATATATATGTTGTTGTCTCTAAGGCATATCCCCAAAAAGATATTGGAAGAGATGCATTACATCATGCTTCTGACCATATCCAATAACGTTCGGTTCCTTCTCTCAGTTACACCATTTGTTAGGGGATCCCTGGTGCGGTCAACTGAGATACTATGTCATGATGTGCCCTTTAATCCTTGAACTCACCAAGGAGATATTCTCCACCACGATCTGATCTCAATGCTTAAATCTGTCTACCTGTTTGATGCTCCACTTCAACCTTATACTCTTTGAATTTTTCAAAAGAGTTAGACTTACGTCTTATCAAGTAAACATAACCAAAGTGTGAGTTATCATTAGTAAAAGTGATAAAGTACTCATATCCACCTCTAGCTGGTGTGCTCAATGGACCACAAACATCACTGTGAACAAGATCTAATATTCCTTTGGCCCTTTCAGCTTTCCAGTTAAATGGCCTTTTGGTCATTTTTCCCATTAAGTAAGATTCACAATTAGGCCATTCTTCCAAATCAAATGAGCTCAAAGACCCATCTTGGATTAGCCTTTGAATCCGGTTGGCTTTAATATGCCCTAACATTAAGTGCCATAAATATGAATTATTGTTATTATAGGTCTTTCTCTTCCTTTTACTTTGTTCCCCTTGTTCAATGTTATAGGCTTAATCCGAGATTGGATTTAAATAATATGGGTTATCATATGAGCTACCAAAACAAACTATCTTCCCATTTCTACTGATGGTAACATCAGAATGAAAAGAAATAGAATAACCATCTTTTATTAAAGTGGAAACAGGGATTAGATTCTGTCTAAAGTTCTGGACATATAAAACATTTTTTAAAACCAAAATGAGACATCATGCTTCTGACCATATCCAATAACGTTCTGTCCCTTCTCTCAGCTACACCATTTGTTAGGGGTCCCTGGTGCAGTCAACTGAGATACTATGCCGTGATGTGCCCTCTAATCCTTGAACTCACCAAGGAGATATTCTCCACCCCGATCTGATCTCAATGCTTTAATCTGTCTACCTGTTTGACGCTCCACTTCAACCTTATACTCTTTGAATTTTTCAAAAGAGTCAGACTTACATCTTATCAAGTAAACATAACCAAAGCGTGAGTTATCATCAGTAAAAGTAAATAAGTACACATAGCCACCTCTAGCTGGTGTGCTCAATGGACCACAAACATTACTGTGAACAAGATCTAATATTCCTTTGGCCCTTTCAGCTTTCCGGTTAAATGGCTTTTTGGTCATTTTTCCCATTAAGTAAGATTCACAATCAAGCCATTCTTCCAAATCTAACGAGCTCAAAGACCCATCTTAGATTAGCCTTTGAATCCGGTTAGCATTAATGTGCCCCAACCTTAAGTGCCATAAATATGAATTATTGTTATTATAGGTTTTTCTCTTCCTTTTATTTTTTTCCCCTTGTTCAATGTTATAGGCTTAATCCGAGATTGGATTTAAATAATACAGGTTATCATATGAGCTACCAAAACAAACTATCTTCCCATTTCTACTGATGGTAACATCAGAATGAAAAGAAATAGAATAACCATATTTTATTAAAGTGGAAACAGAGATTAGATTGTCTAAAGTTCTGGACATATAAAGCATTATTTAAAACCAAAAAACAATCATTGTAAAAAAAAAAAGAAATAACACCCACAGCTTCAGCCCATACTTTGGCACCATTTCCAACTCGGAGTCTATGTTCACCCTTTGAGTCTACTTGTCATTTTGAACCCTTGCTTGGAGTTACAGACATGATTAGTGGCTCCGAAATCAACTATCCAAGTGGATGACGATCCAACAATTAATATATACTCTAGGTAGTAGACATCACCTTTGGTAGCCTTTGCCTTTAACTTAGGAGAGTCCTTCATCTAGTGTCCTTTCTGACCACAAGAAAAACATTTACCCAAAGGCGTTGATTTGGACTTCTTGGGAGGAGGAGGAGTTTTTGCTTGCTTTTCACTACTTCCTTGTGGTTTCTTTTTCTTCTTAAATCCCTTGGACTTAGACTTAAGCCCACAAGAAGAACCTTTAACTACAAATGCAGTGGAGCCTTGCTTCATGATCCTCTTTGCCGTTTGCAATTCCCTTAGCAGGTCAGGAAAGGGCATATCCATCTTGCCCATCTTATAATTGAGCTTGAATTGAGCAAAGGAAGGAGGCGGAGTTTCCATGATCATGTCATTCTTGTTCTCCCAATCAAGGTAAGCACCTAGGATCTCAGCTTCATCAAAGGCAGCCATCATCTTGAGCATATGCTCTCGAACTGGCGTCCCTTTAGCCATCATATTATTCGTAATGGACCTAAGGGCTTCCTGCCTTGCGGGCTGGCCAATGTCCGTGAACATTTCCCTAAGTGATAGATCAATGTCAGCAGCATGATCCATATTCTCATGTTGCACAAGCAACACATTGGACATGGAAGCCAACATATAGCATTGGGCCATAAAGTCAGCTTTCACCTAGTCCTTATGGACCTTTTTCTCCTCCTCAGTGGAATTTTCCCCAATAATAGGACAGGAGTCGGTGAGAACGTACTTATAATCCTCTGCAGTGAGGACTATGTTCAGTTTTCTTTTCGAGTCCGCATACTTTGGGCCGGTTAACTTATTCTCATGGAGAATGGCAGCTAATGGACTTAAAGAACTCCCACCAGTCATATTTTTCTGAAAAGTGTAAAAATAAAATGAACAACATATTCTTTGGAAAAGTCTAAACACATAATATATGTAAATAATGTATGAAAGATACATTGTTCTTTACATATTATCGTAGATTATATTCAATCCTTATACTATAATCAATAATATGGTGACTTAGCGTATTGCTCTATGTAAAAAATACAACAATACCTAATAACCACTTTGGTTCCTAGAAAGCGCAACAGAGCTTCGAAGGAAGATTAACGCTTTTCTAAGTTGAGTGTGTAACCATTACTTACTAACTTCTTTTAGCGAATTGATCAAGAGAAGCTCCGACGTCGACTGACCACATTCTCACAATGCACTATGGATAATCTAGTACTAATGCCTCCAACGTTGGCTGGCCAACACTAGTACATATCCTCGAAGATAGCTTTTAATTTGCTCATTAATATCAAGATCCAAAGACCTAATTCACACAAATAAGCAATGGAAACCGTGGGTCTAAATAAACCCTCTCCCACTCAATATTTTAAAATGAGGATTTTACAAAAAAAATCTTAATAAATAAATATTTTGGTTCTATTAATCTCAAGAAAAACTTTAACTCTTGTCAGTATCTCTATCTCAAGGATGAACATTTTAGAAGATATGACTACTAGAGTTACCTCATTTCTTATTAATAACCAAAGTTATTTATTCATAAAAGAAAAACTCTTTAAATAATCCCACACAAACTTGGTTTTATTCTTTAAGAAAACCTTTAAACCCAAAAATCATGTTTCTATGTCAAGGATGAACCCTTTAGAAACACAATCGCTAGGGTTTTACTTATTTCTTATAAAACCTTTGTAAATCACATAAAGATCCTATCTTTAATAAACTCCATGATTTTATGCTTGGAAAAACTAAATCGAGATTTTGATGAACGGCCCTAATCTAGGTGAAACCATAGGGCTTGTATCTATGATCATACAACATATAAAACATGGCATGGTTAAATTACATTCTCATCTAGTTTGAACTTACGTGATCAAATAGGAATCAACAACATCATTAATAATGGTCTTTGTTAATTCTTAAGGGTGGCTTTGACTATTTATTTGCATGCTTACCGCATAATCATTAATATAAATAAAGCATAAAAAAATAAAGCGAGCCCATAACCTCTCTTTTCATAAAATACCTAAAGGGCCAAAAACGAGCCCAAAAGCTATACCGAAAGAACCCTAACGACAAGTTCTAGGTCTGTCCTTCTGGTTCCTCCAACATTTTCGCTGCTGTTTTCTGCCCAGAAAACCGCCTAGAACAGCCCCCACTACTGTAAAAATTTCTGGTACAGTTTCAACGCGTAAGGGCTGAAACTTTTGCCTTTTCTGTCCAGAATTTTTACACTGCAAGTGCTGGATTTTATTCCCACTGTTAGTAGCATCTTTGAGGCATCTTTCGGCACCAAAATCTCCCCTGTCAGCCGCTGCAACTCAGCCACAACCATAGCTGTACCTGTGCAACCAGCAAAGGTCGCAGCAGCAGGTAGCCTCGGCTTGAGGCGATTAGCTCAGCCAAAAATAGAGATTTTTGAGGCACCAATACAGCCACTTGTGCGGCACATCCGGGGGTCCTTGTGGTGTCTTTCTCCTTGTCGTTTTTTCGTCTTTTGATCTCCAACAAAACAGTACACAAAAACGATAAAACAAAGTTTACATGTTTTTCTGTGCCTCCACTTGCGAGGTGTACAATGAGAGATCTATTAGAAAAGACAAAAACAACAAAAAAGATTACATCTTTCCTATGCCTCCACTCACGAGGCTAACAATAAATCTAGAAAAGAGATGTAGGGCTTACATAAACACATAAAGATCACATCTTTACATAAAAAACAGCCACCCTAACATGCGAAAATCATAGAAGCATGCGTCTATGTGTATAATCATGCCTCTGATACCAATTGAAGGGAAAAACGCATGTGGAAACACTGTCATGATCGCAAATTATAGGGACATAGGCGAAAACCTTACATGTTCTTTGCTGGAATTTTTGCAAAGCTGACTTCTTGGATGGTTTTTTCCATACAAAAACACCTCCAAGTATTCTCCAAATCCTTGTCAATCAAAAACAAACAAAAGGGTTAGATGACAATACCCTCAAAGTCTTCAAGGCTATTCTCTTATCACCCTATAGGTCTTTGGTGAAGAAGATAATAGAAGAGAAGAGATAACACAAGAAATTAAACAAGAGAAGAAAAGAGAAAGATTGAGGAGATGAAGAGGCGGCTAGGTCTACTTTGTGCTGTCCGAAACTTCTTGGCTTTGGCTGACCACAGTCTCTCCTATTTCTTCTCTCAGCTTAGGCCCACTCAAGAAATTTTCTGATAAAAATTTCTCTTTTGCAATATTGATCTGCCCAGCGTTTGACACTAAGAGAACATTTAAAGTACTCTTAGAAAACCCTAGGGAGGTGGCTGGCCATGAGCTTCCACGAGCTTAAGCCCGTGGGTCTAATTTTCTTATTAAATAATTACTTGGGCCATTAATTAATTTCTCGATCTAAAAATCCAAATCAATTAGTCCAACCCCAATTAATTAAACAAGACTCTTCTCTTATATTTTTTTGAGCCTAATAATTAATTTTTAGGACACAAAGCACAAATTAATTATCCAAAAATAAATTATGAATTCCTTTAATTTTATTCAAGCCCCAAAATAATTAATTTCTTATACATAAGTCCAAATTGGTTATTCAAACATTCTCTGAATAAAATCAGTTTCTTCAACTACCTTTACTTACATTATAGTTGTGATATCAAATCACCGTGGTAAATTGAGCTAGCATTGGGACCTTAAGACATAATGTTCGAGGCTCTACAAAAAGACCAAAATAACCCTACTATCAAAATAGCATATTTTGTATTTTTGAACATCTTCTAATATCACCATAAAAAGATGATGTATTCCAAGAACATTACTGTATTGAAATACAGAAGTACGAAAATACTCAGTCTTCGACCTACAGAAGTTTGATAGTTTTAACCTTTTTATGTAACACCCACTTTTGAGCATTGGTCCGATTGTACTATCACGTTTCTCAATAGCTTCTACCATCCTTAGGTATCTAGTTCTTTTATGCATTAATTCACCCTGAACACTCACAAGAAGAATGCTCAATACAGTCCGAGATTGTACTACCAAGGCCTCTGATTTGGTGAACTAACTAAGAACAAAGCTCAAGGGGGCGATTGAATCCATATCATAAATGAGATGGGGTAGAGACCCTATTGTATAAGCCCGTCTTAACTAACTAAGTCCATGTACTCAACATATGAGGCTATTGATCTCTATTACTGTGATCTCACCTATGGTACATCAAAGCACACAAAGTTAACTTCGCCAGACCACCAACCTATACACATGTCATAGGTACTGTCCATGCTGTAGTTGTAGAGTTATTTATTCTCTTTTCCTTTGATAGTACGTTTTAGAGAATAACCTCTACATTTTCTACACTTCCAATATGCCACACATTAAGTGATTAACACAATAGTTCGGGAACCTTACCCAATGACCAAGGTAAGTCATCGTACTTAAAAGAGACTATTGTGTTATGATCTTTGTTTGATGAACGGTCCATTTTCATCGATCAATCAAGAACAAATTTTGCTTATGATCGAAAGTTTTGATACTCTAAACCTTTCTATGAAAACGACCCATCACTAAGACTTATCTGTTTAGATCATACGGACCTTTGCATAGTAATATCAATGTGTATCGTAGAGAAAACATCATTCCAAAGAGAAACATCATTTTATTGAAACATTTACACATAACACAAAAATATATAATCTCTTTTGGGCATAAATCCCAGTAGACTCCCACTTGCACAAACTGAGACTATCTAGCTTGCCTTTACTCCCGTAGCATCTAAGTGTCTTTTAAAGACCTTCTCTGTCAGAGACTTAGTATACAGACCTGCTAGATTTTTCCCAAAGGGAATTTTCTCTACCACTATCTCCTTCTTCTGGATGAAATCCCGAATAAGGTTATACTTCCTCTCTAAGTGCTTTCCTCTTCAGTGGTTTCTGGGTTCTTTACACTGTGATACGACTGCACTGTTATCACAATACATAGCCAACGGTTTGTCCATGTTAGGCACGACTTCAAGTTCTGTTAAGAACTTTCTAAGCCATACAACCTCTTTGGACACTTCCGACGCTGCTATGTACTCTGCTTCCTTGGTAGAATCAGCAATACCAAATTTCTTGATACTTGTCCATGAAACCAGACAAGGTAAAGACATATCCAGAAGTGGATTTTCTTTCATCCTTATCTGCCTGGAATTCAGAATTTGTGTAGCCAACTAGAATGAAATCATCAGCTAGGTAAATCAACATATAGTCCCTAGTACTTTTCAAGTGCATGAATACTCCCTCCATTCCAATATATAGGTCATATTTTGACAAAAAAATTGTTTCAATATATAGGTCGGATTTTAGAAAACTGTAAAATTTTAATTGTTGCACATTTTTATGCCAATCAA
>JAKNRG010110222.1:0-12488 GCA_024706555.1 Mandevilla sanderi x Mandevilla atroviolacea | reverse complement strand
CCCCTCTTGCTCTCTCTCTCGCTTTCTCACATGTATGTATCTACTTAATTATTTCTAGTTGTTTTTATTTTCTATTTAATTGCAAGAGATTTTAGACCGTAGAGTTGCTTCTTCTCCTCCGCGTTCCGCCGCGTTCCACTGTCCGTGTTGTCTGTCTCCTCTTACGAGATTTGACAGATTAATCATCATATTAATTAAGTGTTAACAATATCACTCTCTGGTAAATATGACACGTAAGCTTGCCATGTTGTCATATTTATCCACATCATCTAAACCTATTTTAAAATTTTCCGTATGTGTAAAACAAAAAATTTAAAAGAAAATAAAGAATCCTAAATTAAAGCCTAATTTTGCTCCTATATAATGGGATCAGTAAAATGCTAGATACCCCTCAACTCTCAAAAAACTGAATTTGCCCTCCAACTGTTATGAATATGCTTTATGCCCTCCAACTTTCAAAATGTGTCAAAACCTGCCATTCTATCTATTTGACATGTTAAAGGCAAATAGAATGTTGTCACATGACTCACACACGTGCCATCTAAAGGGTATTTATGTCTTTTTAAGAGCCAAAATAAAATGAAAAAAGTCTATCAAGTAAAGAAAGCCTTCTTCAACCCATTAATTTATGCAATTTTCATCTCTCAAAGTTTCAAATCTTTGTCTGCACCTTCCCCCCTCTTCCTCTCTTGAATGAATCAGAACTCAAATTGCACCATTTGGTAGGGCTGTAGCTTTCATAGCATACTCCTCAATTCCTCCTTCAACAACATATTCTTGATTTTAGCAAAATTGAGAATGAATGCTAAATATGGCTTGGGTTTCTTGGTAGTGGACAACCTCTCTTAAATTAATTGATGCAGCAATATTTTAGACCCAAATTTCAGTTTGCTATACTAACGAGGTTCAGACTCAGAGAAGGCCTTTTCTCTTCTCCATCATCATTTACATATTCTACTCATATGTTCTTCTCATTCTTCTTCTTCCGCCACCACTGCCATTGTTGATCTATAACTTTGCAAACACAATTCTACAAATATGTATTTCTCACTCTTCCCTATCCTATTCAACTATCCACAAAGACACCACATTTTAGTTCACCACAAGATCAATTGAAGAACTACACCCGACACCATAGCCGCTCGTTGCCGAGAACAATCTAGGGAAGAAGAATTGGAAGCCCATACGGAAGAAAGCTAAATTCGAGAGTGATGTGTGTGTATATATATATATTTGTGGAGTAGTTTGGAGTTGAACAATGGTTGTATCTAGGGGATAACGAAGATTACTCGTGTGTTGAATCCTTCTCTGGAGGTAGATCTTTTACAGAAATCTCTTCAATCAAGAAAGGCATCTTACTGGAAAAGTAACGGTTATGAGAATTAAGCGTGGCTAAAAGAGTAGTAGGTTGTAGTCTCCTTTACTGTGATGGAAGTTTGATGAAGGTGGAGATGGTAACAATGTTAATAAGGAGAAAGAGGATGAATGATTTAAAGTAGCAACCATGGAAGGAGAGCTACAAAAGAAAGAAATAAGAAGATAAAAAGAAAAATAAAATAAAATAAAATAACATTAATACCTTGAAATAGGTGGGTAAGTTAATGGACAAAAATGCCCCTAAAAATAATAACATTTGCATCACTTTAGGTCTTTTCGTTAGCCTTTAACATGTCAAATAGACAAAAGAGCACGTTTTGATAAATTTTGGAAGTTGGAGGATATAGACCCGACTTATAATAGTTAGAAGGCAAAAATCAAATTTTAAAAAAGTTAAAGGACATTTGGAACTTTTTACTCTAATGGAAACAGCCTAATTGGTTAGTTCCTTGAGGAGACATCTTTAAATTTAAAGTGTCTCGGGAGTACTATTAAGACAACAAATGTGAAGAATGTATACTAATTCATAGGCTAAAAACACTCGTAATGGGCTTTCTGCTATATGGGCCTCGCGGCCCAATTTTCATGGGCCTTGCATCAATCCCACCTCCACAGTCTCCCTCTTCCAACCTCGCGCCTATAAATAGGTGAAGAGCTCTCCCATTTGAGGTACGTTGCTTCTCACTCCCTAAATATTTTCTCTCTACAAAAGCCCTTGAGCGATGCTAACTTTAACATCGGAGGAAGACTCAGGTACAACCATTGGCTCTTCTTAGCCCATGCAGGTTCGGCCTGGTGATGTGGAGTTTTCAACAACATCATATTGTCGCCCTCCGTGTTCTTTGCTCGAAAAACATATCACTTTCCTTACCATTTGCTAGTCAATCCCAATGGCTGCTTGTACTGGACATGTTGCTGCCCATGCCTTACATGAAGAAACTTCTCACGTCCAATCACCACATTTACTGGACAACACTCCCCACAGGGAAAGGCATCCGCCATCTAAAATTCCTTTCCCACCGACTTAGATCTACAGAAGCCTTCTCTGCCGAAGGCTATATCCAAAGACAAGCCTATGTTTTCCACTCCAGAACAAGTGCTCACCCTCAAGGCTAGGTGAATATCAGAGTCGGATGTTCCACTTTCGACTGTTATATAAAACGAGACCGCCCAGCTAGCTCTGAAGGCTAGGTGAGGTCTAAACCCGTCGAGTCCGACAAAGAAGTCCAAAAGTTATTGGCTAATCATCTGATCATCTGACCGAATTTAGGAATTTCTAAAGCTCAAGCAGGCTTCCAAATCGTCTCCTCAGAAAATTGTTGAATTAGAGGAAGATGAGGGCTCTTCTAATATAAATGATATCCCAGCAACGCCCCAAGCTTTAGAAAGGCATTCGCCATCCCCAGCTCCTCTTAGTCGGCTGACCCTGAGCTTATGGATAAGGTTCAGTAGTTGCAAGAACAGATGAAAATGGTCTTACCAAAATTTCAATTAGCGAAACCACAATAGAACCTTCTGGAGTCAAACCCCTTGAAAGAGGCATGTCAACTTGCCCCATTTCCTAGTGGCTTTAAGATGCCCCTGATCGAGAAATACAAGGGCTCCTCAGACCTTGAGGATCACTTAAAACACTACACTACCTCAATGGTCATGCATGCCGCAGATGATATGTTGCTATGCTATTGCTTCGCGAGTACACTCTCGGGACAGGCATTGGACTGGTTTGCTTCTATTCCGGCCACATCTATCCACACTTTCTCTCCGCGGGGAAATATGGTTTTACAACACTTTACTGGGAGCAGGCTACAGAAGAAGTCGCGAGCTCACTTGTTAAACATAAGACATTTCAAGGATGAGTCTTTGGCGGCTTTCTTGAAGAGGTTCAATGACGAAGCCTTAAAAGTGCAAGATAGTGATGCGAAAATGTATGTGGAAGCCTTATGTAATGGCTTAAGACCGGGTATCTACTTTAACAAGTTAGGCATTCTATAACCTCTGAGCTGTTTGGGAAAGTGTGAAAGTGGATTAAAAGGGAAGAGCTGGAAAAATCGAAGAAAGCTCTGAGACAGCTTGAGAGAGAAGAAATCTTAAAAGAAGAAAATAAAAGGCTGAATAAGAAACCACGGAGAGAGCAAGAGGATAACTGCAAGTTCCCCTCAGTTTCGGGATAGCAATCATTTGTTCCTCGATATTATAACAGCGTACATTAGCTTGCCACACAGCCCTAAAAGACCTCTCAGCCTACACACCCCACTCGATCTTTTCCACCACACAACCCACCAACACAGCCACCAAGACAATTTCAAAGTCGGCGACCTGAGCCCAATAACTGTGCTTTCACCAACGCAAATCCAAGGCCCCCGCGCCCAAAACAAAACCCAAACTTCACACCTTTGAATGCCCCCCGATCACTAATATTAACAAAGGTGGAAAGTTATGGTATCCTGGCCCCACCTAGGCCTTTGCATGTGGAAAGAAGAAACTCATCAAAATACTGTTTCTATCACAAGGAGATTGGACACCAAACAGTGATTGCTACCATTTAAAAAGGGAAATAAAAAATGCCATTCAAAATGGCTAGTTAAAAGACTTCGTGGCCGTGACGCCTATAAGGCCACCGCCTCGGCAGCAGCATCTCCAGCAGGAGCCGAAAACAGATAACAGGGAGATTCAACCGAGATTTATCAATGTGATTTCAAGGCTAAACTCTTAATGTGATGTTAGCTCAGATAAACGGCCGAGATTAACAGACTCGACAATAGTCCATGATGATTATCCATTGCTCATTTCGATGTTAATTGTTGAATGCTGGGTGAAGAGAATATTGGTTGACACGGGAAGTTCAGCTAATATATTGTATACGAAGCATTTCAAAAAATGGGATTGCAAGACTCTGACATAAAGACTCAGCGGGTCCCCCTTATTGGGTTTTCAGGGGAAGTTAATTATGCACTGTGCTCAATCTCTTTATCAGTTGAATGGGGACTAAAGGCTATGGCAATCAAGAAGTAGGCGGAATTCTTGGTCGTGGATAATCCATCAACGTATAACATTATTCTAGGAAGGCCAGGATTGAATATGATGCAAGCAATGGTCAACACTTTTGAGAATGAACTTATAACCACAATAAGGGATCAAGCACACATCATAAAAGGCGACATCAAATTCGGCCACACTTGCTATCATGTCGCAATCGCCAAAATCCCATCGAGACTTAAACAGGAGGAGGACAAGCTTAAGAAGCCTAAAAGGATGGAACCATCAGGAGGAATGGAAGAGTTCCAAGTCTCGATCCTCTACCCAAACAGAAAGATAACCGTTAGAAAGGGTCTGCCTATAAGAATAAAACATCACCTGGTGGATCTCTTGGCTAAGTTCCAAGACATCTTTACATGGTCTTCCCATGATTTGGGAGTAATCCCAAGAACTTTCGTTGAGCACGAACTCGGGGTTGACCCAGACTATCAACTAGTCATCTAGAGACAAAGACCCTAGAGCTTTGAGAAACAGGAAGCTATAAACAAGAAGGTAGCGGAATTGCTGAAGGCAGGCATTATTCAAAGGGTGTAATTTCCTGTTTGGGTACTGAAATGGCTCCTGGAGAGTTTGAATAGATTTCACATCCCTGAATAAGGCCATTCCAAATAAGCCATTCTCGATGCCTCGTATTGATCAATTGGTTGACGCGACAGCAGGATTTCCTCTGTTATGCTTCTTGGACGCACACGAAGGATATCAACAAATCTTAATGGCCAAGGAGGATGAAGACAAAACATCCTTCGCAACTTTGAAAGGCTTATTTTGCTATACTCGGATACCTTTTGGATAAAAAAACACAGGGGGCCGATTTCCAAGATATAATAAACAAATTGGCCAAAACATGGAAGCTTTCGTAGATGACATCCTCATAAAATCCAAGACATTCGATGCCTTCTTTGAGGATTTGAAAGAGGCCTTTACAGTAATGCGAAGACACGGGATGAAACTAAACCCCAAGAAATGCGCATTCGGGGTGGAGGATGGTGAGTTCTTAGGGTTCATGGTATCACAGAGAGGAATAGAGGCTAATCCATCCAAGATAAAAGCCATATTGGAGATGCAACCCCCGAGAACAATGAAAGAGGTCCAAAGGTGAACTGGAAAGATCGCTGCCATTAGCTGATTTTAATCAAAAGCAAGAGAACGATCCCTCCCATTTACCAGGAAATAAAAAACATCAAGGGATTCCATTGGACCCCTTCTTGTGACCAAGAATTTGAGAAAATCAAGCATTTGAGAAAATCATCTCCACTATTGCTCGTATCCCCAATTTTCGGGGAAACACTAGTGTTATATCTCTCGGTAGCGCAACAAGCCGTGAGTTTGGTTTTGTCGCCTCTCGGGGACTAATATTAAACCGATGTATTACACAAGTCATGTACTTCAAATGCCAAAACTAGATATTCATCTATTAAGAAACACTTACTTGCACTGGCCATCACTGCCAGGAAATTAAGGCCATACTTTCAGGCACACACTATCAATGTTCTAACAAATGCGCCTATTCGACAGATAATGCATAAACCATATGTGGCTGGCCGATTGATGAAATGGGCCGTTGAATTATTCGAATTTGATATTCAATATTTGCCAAGAAAGGCAATCAAAGCACAGGTACTCTCGGATTTTATCTTTGAGTGTACTATTCCTGAACCTATGGTTGATATAATTGAGGGTAACAAACCCTGAAAATTACATGACTGTTGGACCCTTTACACCGATGGTTCAGCAAGAAATGATCACAAAGAAGCAGGGTTTATATTGATCAACCCCGAAGGTATAAAATTCAATTATGCCTTGAAATATGCCTTTGCAATAAGCAATAATGAATCTGAATATGAAGCCTTTTTTGCAGGCCTAAGAATGGCGAAGAACTTACACATCAAAAACTTGCTAGCCAAGTTAGACTCCTAAGTGGTAGTAGGACATGTGAATGGGGAATATGAGACTCGAGAGGAAAACGTGCAAAAGTACCTTTCCTTGCACAAAACCTCTTTGCAAGCTTCGAGTTCATAAATGTGGAGCACGTGCCTGGGAAAGAGAATGCTGAAGCTGATTCTCTTTCCAAGATCAAAGGAGGTAAACAGATTGATGGTTTATGGATAGAACCACTAACCAAAAACTCAATTTATCTTGTCCAAATACAATGCGTTACAAATAATCTCAATTGGATGACTCTCATTGTAGAATACATCCGAGAACGAAAGCTCCCAGACGAGAATGGGGAGGAAAAGAAAATCTGAACAACTGCCTCTCGTTATGTCCTTATGGATAATCAATTGTATCAAAGAGCTCTTTCCCGGCCGTTGCTAAAATGCGTACTCCCAAATGAAGGTAACTATATTCTTCGTCAAGTACATGAAGGGATTTGTGGGTCCCATATTGGGTCTAGAAGTCTCACTCGCAAAGTAATGTGAGCTAGATATTTCTGGCTTACTATGGAAAGTAACGTAGTAGAACTTGTGAAGAAGTGTTAAAAATGCCAATCGCATGATAATGTACATCACTTACCCGTTACAGAGTTATGATCCTTAAGTATCCCAATTCCCTTTTATCAATGGGAAATGGAGGACCTTTTAGGCCCATTCCCGAAAGCCACAGGTTCAAAAGAATTCTTGGTGGTGGCTATTGATTACTTCACAAGATGGATAGAGGCTTGACCCCTTGCTTCCATCACTACTCGAAAAGTAAAAAACTTCTTCTGGGAAGAAGTTATCACTATGTTCGGGATCCCACAAGTTTTAATAACAGACAAGGGGAAGCAATTTGATTCACAAGAATTTCTTAACTTTTTTTCTGAATTACATATTGACCACAGGTTCACATCAATGGCTCATCCCCAAACCAATGGGTTAGCCAAGGTAGCAAACCGCATCCTTTTACAAGGTTTGAGGAAAAGATTAGACTCAGCCAAAACAAAATGTATGGACGAACTTTCAAGTATACTTTGGTCTTACAGAACTATGCCAAAAGCCAACACTAAAAAATCCCCATTTAACCTATGTTTTGGCACCGACGCTATAATCCCTGCAGAAGTTGGTAGTACCTCTTTTAGAGTCAAATACTTTGATGCCACCTCAAATGACCAAAACTTAGTTGAAAACATGAATGTTCTAGAAGAAGCAAGAAGGCTAGTGGCCCAAAAGGAAGCACTCTATAAGCGACAAATAGCACAGTATTACAATTGGAAGGTCAAACCATAACATTTCAAGTTGGAGACTTACTCCTGAGGAAAAACGAAGTCAGTAGCCAGGACGCTAACCGAAAGTTAGATGCAACTTAGGAGGGCCCATATATGGTGTCGAAAGTTCTTACCAATGGCAGCTATTGGTTACAAGACCCAGAAGGAAGACTGTTGGCTCGATCTTGGAATGGAATAAACCTACGCAAGTTTTACACTTCAAGTTGTAAATCCCTTAACACTTGTAATGGAATGGAATGGAACGATGTTGTAGAAAACATTTCTTGATGTTGCAATTTTTATACAGGCATTGTTTTTCTTTTAATATCTCATTGTACGGATCGTTTTTGAAGATATTGAAACAATTATTGCCTATGCATACATAAACACAAGTGTAAGAACAAATATTTCATTCCAAGAACAAAAAGTTACGAACAAGAGAGTTAACATTTCATTATGAAGTAGTAAAAGAAACAAGACAACAGATATGCCTTAAAAACTAGTTCAATGGAGAATCAAGCATGGTTGAAAGAGTAGCATCAAGCATAGTCGAGGGAGTAGCATCCCCCACTCCTTTTGCTCTTCAAGCTCAGCACAGCCAATTTTTCCTCTACAGCTCGACGGATGTCTTCATCTAGATTCCTACTAACTTCCTTGGAGTCAGAAGAAGCATCAAACTCATTGTCAACTTCTTCATCTTCTTCCTCTTCGAAGTTAGAAGGGCTTGGATAAGTTCGATATCCTTTCTTCATGTTGAAATCCTCCTCCCAGGGAAGAGGATCCACCTTCTCTCTATTGGCATAAAATGGCTGTAGAGGCTCGGGAACAGGGAAGTCAGGGTACTTCTCCTAGACATATCGATGGTGGCACCAACAATCGGCTCGGATAAACGAAGCCAAAGATTTTGGCACTTATCACCTTTAAAGAAGTCCACTAGCACTTCATTTTGTACTTTCTTCTTCAGGTGTCCATCTTTATTTTTGTACCGCTTGACCAATCGCACCGATTCCTTTAGCTACTTATGCCGGGCTTTCCTCTCTTCCAAATACTTTGCTCGAAAAAGCTCGGATTTCACATATGCTACCACAAGCTATGTCTCAGTCTAGGAGAATAACTTTTCAAATTTCTACAAGCTCTTGACAGCAGACTTAGTGTTTGCATTAAGAATTCATCCTCAGTCTTATTCTTTATAGCCAGCGCTAAAGCCTTATTAGCTTCTTCAAGCATAGCCTATGTTTGTATCAATCGGGACTTGGTGGAAGTGAGAGCAAACACCACTGCTTTTTTTTCCTTTTCAATTTCCCTTAACCTCTCCACCTCCTCCCACCGCTTGAGATGATGATGGTATAATTCAGTCTCCAAACTTAAGCTCTGCAACAATATCATACTTAGTGTCAGCATATGAAACTAAAACCTAAATGAAGAGAAAACAAAGATTAAATTATAAAGAATTACCCTCATCTTCAAGACAACTATTGTGTCCTCCAGCTTCTTATCAGAAAGCCTTTCTCAATGTAATTCCTCAGCAAGAGTCCGAAAATTGGCCAGAAAATCAGAGGCCTGATCAATATGAATGATCCTATCCCCTTCTTTGATGGACCACTTTGGAACAAAAGTTGTTTCCTGTGCTGATTCCTCTGTGTGTTGAGGACTCTCCAACAACAAAGGTGAAAGGGGTGCAACAACAGTCTTGGGCACCACTTCCTTTCCCTAGCCTGATACTTCAACCCCCATACTTCGGATTTTGGAGACATCAGGAATCACTGGTTCTTTGAAGTAGATTCCCTTTTGTGCTTTGGATTTCTTGGGAGGCTAGATAGTGCTCTTCTTAGGAGGAGAACGTGCCCGCTTGCTCTTTTTCTGTACACCTCTTACAGGATCAGTTAAGGCTTTCCCAAGTAATTAATATACCCCGGGAGTACTAGTGTGGTAACCATAACTGCGATTAGCTGTCACTTCACAAACTATGGTATATCCCTTAAACATCGAGGGGATATTTTCCACCTCAGGATAAGGCCACTCACCTTCAATAGGCTTTGGTTTAGGAGATACTGGTTTGGAGCTCTCTGTTTCTTCCGAGTCTTTAATGACAACCCTCTTCACAGAATCGGGTAGCAAGCTTGGAGCGGCAGTCTCGGTTGCCCAAGAAGTTTGGCCCTTAGTTCGAGCCATCATCATGCCCATGAGCCTTTTCCCTAAAAATTATATACACAAGTCAATGACAGTTCACAATTAACATTCAAAGGCAAAAATGAATCCCAAAGTTCCTTACTTAATTGCACTATATCAAAGGGCTTGTCCCTTATCATACTCACAGCTTCCAAAATCTGAGTGTTCCACTCCCCCCCGGATTACAATTTCCTCCCCGAAATTATGATCATTTTTATACACCAAGCCACAAGCACTAAAACTACCATAGGGGATAAAGAAAAATCCCTCCTTCCACCCATGAATACTACTGGGGCTATTGCAGAGACGGATGAACTTAGGCCGTTTCTAAATATAAAAAAAAAACCACGGCCCTCCCGTTTCTTATACTTTTGACCTAATATGTACAAATTTTGCCACAATTCTAGGCTAATGGTCACGCCTCAAGCTCGGAAAATAATAATAAATCCTATTGTCATCTTAATTACATTCGGGCTCAGTTGCTCTAATTGGATCTTAAAACATATAAGTATATCTTCAAAAAAGGGGTGTAAAGAAAACCTTAGTCCAATCTTTAATTGTCCCTCATAACAAGATAGGTAGCCAGCATGTGCCACGCTGATTCGATCCCTCACACTCAGGGGTGTCAACCAATACCCTAAGGGAATATCATATTTTTCCTTAAGTTTTACCAATTTATCATCTGAGTCCATAGCCGAAACTTGTGTAGAATGTTAGGTAGGTTTTACAAGGGATCCCTCATCATAGGCAGGATCAGACAGGTTAACAATAAAAGGTGCAGATTTAACTCTCGGTTCATAATATTTCTGTCCATGGGAAGAGTCATTCTCATCTAAAATAGGGAAATCTACGGAGTTACCCTGGAACTCATATCTTATAGAAGAAAGAGGCAAGTTAGGGGCTCTCTTGTCTGCAACAGAACCGATTCTAACAATTTCATCACCCCCAACCTTAACTGCACTACTGATTTGCTCCATGATCGAAATCTAAATAGCAGTTATATGAATTTACAGTAGCAAAAGCAACAAACTTGCGTTAGAAGAAGCCGTATCAGTCACCAACTACGAGTATAGCTTGCAAAGCAAAGAGAAAATCGCGGATAAGTCCTAGAGGTTGCTACGGGAATGAGGTTATATGTGAGTTATTATCTAAATAATGACTAAAATAAGAATGTTGAATGTAGTAAAACTCTTTATATAATGGAAAACAAACCAAAGCTTCAGTCTTTTCTCTTCTGGTAGCAACAATGGCGAAGTTCAGAGAGAAGTTTGGGGAAGAAGCTGAAAGACGAGGGAAAAGTGGGATTTGAAATGGGGTTATGAGTTTATATTCACACACACACACACACACACACACACACACACACACTCACACATATATATATATATATATCCCTTCAAAATAGTGTAACGGATACGCACTTACCCGCATATAAAGCGACGTGACTTCTGATTTGATGGTCATGTCCATCCCCAGATGATCCTAGCTGTGCGATGTGAGATCAACAGACACAGTGATTATTAGCATTTAATGTCTAAGGCGCGTGCTGGGTAAAACGTGCATTCGAAATCAATGCCTATGAAGAAGTGAAACTAATTTAGGAAAAAAGATACGTGTCAAACGTTTCTTCTCATTGGAGAAGAAAAACTCTAATTTAAGCAAAAACTCTCAGCATCTCTCAGCTTTATTGTCCACTAATCCTACCACTTGCAAACTTCCAGAGTAAGAATCGGGAAAAAGTTTATTGTCACTGAAGAATGCAATACAGATTCGGTAAAAAGGGAAACTCAGGTTTGTTCTCAAAAGGAAGGAAGGACAAGAAGGGAATTTGTGTAGAGTGTTAAACTCGGGAAAAGAATTATACTCACGTAGTAGTGTTAAACTCAGGAAAAGAATTATACTCGGAAAGAGAATTAGACTCAAGAAAGAAACTCAGGAAAGGAATAATCTCAGAAGGAGAATCGAATGCAGGAAAAGAAGATTCTTAAGTCTCGCTAGCTAAGCCTAACTGAGCCTTATTAAGAAAATTGGACAATACAACTTAGTCTTGGTTCTAAAGACACCGATTTTTAATTGAGTCACACCTCTCACTGATAAGAAAGGTTTCGGTTTACAATCCGGGTCTATTGATGTTTTATTTATTTTTTAAAAAGGCATATGATGCATAGGCTAAAACACACTCCTAATAATCTTTCTGCCATATGGGCCTCGAGGCCCAATTTTCATGGGCCTTACATTAATCCCACCTCCACAGTCTCCCTCTCCTAACCTTATGCCTATAAATAGGTGAGGAGCTCTCCCATTTGAAGTACGTTTCTTCTGACTCCCTGAATATTTTTTCTCTCTAGAAACTCTTGAGCGTTACTGTTTTAGCATTAGAGGGAGACTCGGATACAACCCTTGTCTCTTTTTAGTCCTTGCAAGTTCAACATGTTGACGTGGAGTTTTCAGCAACATATCCATGTAGATGTCAACACAGAAATCCTGCAATGGAATTGGATCAGAAGCATGGGAAGGAAATGGCAACAGAAGCAATGAGAGAACTGAAAAAGGGAAAATGAGAAGTGTGTAAGAGGCCATGTGGTTGGCTTCCAATGCTAAGCTTAATTTGTTGTTTCTCAGGCTGGAAGCAGTATGCAATGCATGATAGCATAAGAAAGCAATGTATTTATAGAGATTTTGATGGTATCACTCCTAACTGGCCCTAATTGCTAACAAAGAA
>JAKNRG010110219.1:2730-16273 GCA_024706555.1 Mandevilla sanderi x Mandevilla atroviolacea | reverse complement strand
ATTCTATTTAGTAGTGACTTTTGTTTTTCTTTAGTAATTCTTTTTCTATTTGGATTAGAAATTCTAGACTCTATTAATGGACTTTATTATTAGGTTAGAAGGGACACAAATTCTTGGAGGATCAAAGTCATCAACGGCCACGAGCTTCCAAACTTTTCTTCTCATTTTATTTTAAGATTTTATGTTAGATTATTTTATGTTTTGTTTTATGAATATCATGGGTAGCTAAATCTTTTGTGACTAAGGCCTCTTGTGAAGGCCGAAACTTTTATAGATTTTATGGTTAATTAAGTCTTGTTCTTTTGAATCCCAGGTCCCTATTTATTATTATTACTTGCTCTTAATGCTTGTGATTATTATTGCATGATTTAAAATTCAATCTATACATCAGGTGAGACTAGGTTGAATTGGTAATAATATCACAGTTAAATCAACCAGGAATAGACTTTTTCTATTGTGTGGTTTCTAATAAGAAATCTGCAGGTTCTAAGTTAAGGAATTCCACAGAGCTTTATGCGATTTCAATAGTTAAAATCACATAGACATATGATTGATTCACTAATTGGAGTTAGGGATTTTTCACAAAGGAATTTGGTCTAATCTATATTCAGGAATTTTACCGTAAACAAACTTGGGAAATAAAAGGAGTAGATTGGATCAAGGGTGTCTTAGTCCATTTATTCTATTAATTGTTCTTGCATAATTTCTTGTTTCGCTTATTTAATTATTTTTAGTTTAATTAAAATCAATCCAATTTTTAGGTCTAAGTTGGGTAAAAAGAGAAATTATTTACCAGTTAGATATCAATCCTCGAGGGAACGATACTTTACTCAATCTATATTACTTGTGATATTTGTGTACTTACAAATTATACATCAAATTGGAAGATCAAGGTCACTTGAAGTACTTGTCTAAGATTTGACAACGAAGAAGTTAGTGAAGGACATGCATAAAGGGGCCCTTGTCGTCTCAAATATACCTGAGTAATAGGTGGGCTAGCAGAAACTAGAGCAGGTGGATGAATGGGAGTAGGAGAGGAAGTACCGGGAAACTTAACAGTATATACTAAGAGCTCATCCTCCTCCCCCCTCACTCATGAATGAAGAAGAAGGAAGAAAATGAGTTGTTTCAAAAAATGTAACATTAGTGGACACAAAGTATCGGTCTAGGGCAGGGCAAAAACCCTATAACCTTTTTGAAGAGGAGAATAGCCTAAAAACACACAGTTAAGGGATTTTGGATCAAATTTTGTGACATGAAGACTACCATCAAGCATGTACTTCCAAATACCCTCGGTTCTATAGGAAACAAAGGCTTGGAAGGAAATAGAATACTATAAAGTGACTTACCCTTAAGAATAAAAGAGGGCGTGCCATTAATTAAAAAATAGGAGGTAGAAACAGCATGGGTCCAAAATTGTTTTGGAACATGCATTTGAAATAAGAGGGCTCAAGTTGTTTCTAAAAGATGTCTATTCTTCCTCTTAGCAACCCCATTTTGTGATGGTGTATAAACACAAGATGTTTGGTGAAGAATGCCACTTTGAGTCATATAAAATTGAAAAGTATGAGACATATATTCTTTTGCATTATCACTCCCTTAAAATTTTAACAGGCATATTAAATTGAGTTTCGATCTCAACACAAAGGGCACTAAAATGAGAAAATAATTCAGAACGATCTTTCATTAAGTATAACCAAGTGACTCTGGAATAGTAATAAAAAAAGTAACAAAATACTTGAAACCAAATTTGGAAACAACAGGGTCCTTACCCCAAACATCATAATGAACTAACTTAAAAGGGGAACTAGCCTGTTTATTCATTCTAGGACTTAAGGAAGTATGATGATTCTTAGAAAAGTGACAAGACTCACATGCTAATGAAGAAATACTACAAAATTGAGGATGCATTATCTTCAAAAGAGGTAAAGAGGGATGACCCAACCGATAGTGAGCTTCGAAATGAGTGAGAGAGCTGGAATATAAGAGACTTCTTGGCACCCGAGTATCAAGAATATAAAGGCCCTTAGTTTCAAGGCCTCTACCAATAATATGCTTCGTCGTAAGATCCTAAAACAACACATGATCAGGAAAAAAGATAACACAACAATTCAAAGCATGTGTGAGTTAACTAATAGAGATTAAATTAGAAGCAAATTTTGGTAGACTAAGAACTGAGGTTAGGGGAATAGAAGGGGTAGGATGTATGGTCCCCAAACAAACAACACAAGTTGTAGAGCCATCAACGATGGTGACGCAAGAGGATGAGTTATTTGGTAGGAAAGTAGAAAGGATAGTTGGGTTACCTGTCATATGATTTGTGGCACTAGAATCAATAACCCACTGGGTGGAAGAAGAAACGAGGCATGCATATTGGGTACCTGATTTTGCAATCACAGTGGCAGAGGGTGACAAAGCTCCCAACAATTGCTAATGCTTAGCAAATTCTTTGGCTAAGATAAAGACAGACTTCTCAAAAGTAGGCTCAGTGGGCTCGGCTGTAGCAACATTAGCTGAGGTAGGTCGATGATATCGATTTAACAACTTTCTACAAAGAATATTTGGAGTGTCCAAGTTCCTGAGAATAATAACACACAACTTCTCTTAAATTTCCTCAGCGACCACAACCTCTGCCGCCACTGTCTCTTAGATCACCACCACTGCCACAATTCCCTCTAGTTCCCCATCCTCGGTTGCCGGATCCTCTACCTCCTCCAGTAAGGGTTAAAAGGGCACCAGTACTGTTAGAGGACTGAGAAGATTGAGAATTCTCAGTGCGGAGAATTCTAGTATATGCCTACTTCAATTTATGTAGCTTTGAGCCAGAAAGAATTTGATCTTTAGCAATATCGAATTTAGAAGGTAGGCCGGCCATGAAACTTAAAACAACCATTTGCTCAAGTTGTGTCTACTGAATTTATATCCATGCTAAAAGGTACAAGACTATTTAGTTTCTCATAGGTCTTCTTTAAATCCATAAAATAAGTCATGAGTGACTTATTTTTCTTCTTTGCTCTATAGAAAGAGCAACATACTTCATAAATGCGAGTGACGTTCCCTTTTCCAGAATACAAAACTCCAAGAAATTCATTAATTCTTTAACAAATTCACAATGATTGACGAAATCATTAACAAGTTTTGTATCTGCAGATTA
The DNA here is from genome assembly GCA_024706555.1 of Mandevilla sanderi x Mandevilla atroviolacea. Classification (NCBI taxonomy): domain Eukaryota; kingdom Viridiplantae; phylum Streptophyta; class Magnoliopsida; order Gentianales; family Apocynaceae; genus Mandevilla; species Mandevilla sanderi x Mandevilla atroviolacea. The sequence goes on along the minus strand of JAKNRG010110219.1, from coordinate 13,119 downwards.
CGTCTTGCATCCTCCATTAACCAAGCTTCTCATGTCTTACTCTTTGTGTGAAGTAGAGAAGGGTCTTTGACCAGGTGATCATTCTTACCAATATTTCGTAGATATACTCGAATGGTTGTATTCCATTCCAAGTAGTTTAAAGAACCAATTAAATTGTGATAAGTAATCTTGGTAAAAGATGCTACCATTTCAACAATAGGTTTACTCTCCGATGTACTTGTATCCGCCATTGCCAACTCAGGAAGCAAACAACTAAAAAAAGACACCAAGACATCAAATCCAAACAATACAGCAGCAAAAAACCAAAACAGCCGCATAACAAAACCCACCACACGTCCACAACCAAATAGCCAACAAAAGGATACCACCACGACTCACAAAATAGCCATAAAAACTCCCAGAAAAGAACCCGCAACAAAAACACCAAAACAGAGGGGTAAAAGGCTGGATAGAAACAAAATACCTCTAAAAAGTCCTACAAAGACCCAAAAAATAAGAAATTGGAACCTGGATCTGTGTTATACACTTAGAGGCGACCCAACAGTAAAAAGACAATCAGATTTCGGCTATCCACACGCTCTCACGTGCCGGCGTGTGACGCTCACGTGCTCTCCTATTGGTGACTGAACTTTGGTTTCCGGCCTATCTCGACGGCGACAATAATGGTACTACAGGTGTTAAAGAATAAACACCTCATGGCTCTGATACCATGTGAAAATGAAGAAACAAGTGGAGGTATTTCTGTCTATTGTTATTCACATAAGAGCACCTGTTTATACATGTGTAGACTACCTAAGATCTACACAAAATCAAATCAAATCTGATCTACCTAATAATCTATCTATTAATCTAATCTATCACAATCAATCAACACATATCTATTACCATAACACACAGTATATGGAGTCATTTGTTGACCCTTTTGTTATTCTTTTGCTTTTCCTGAATGCTTATTTATTTATTTTAATTTTATGAGGTATACATTTTCTTTCCCATTTAAAATCTGGAACTTTGCTCTACCATGTTAAGCTAGAGACTGATCACTAGACCTTTACTATTATAGGGTATAGCCATGTTATAAGCAATGTACAGAAAATGAATATGGACCTTGTAGTCTTTGACATGTTAATTAAGGCTTATCTCAGATTTGGTTTGGTAAAAAAAATTTATAGAAGTTTTAGGAAAATGGTAAAACTTGGTTTTGTTCCTCAGGTTATTACAATCAATTGTCTTTTGCATGGGATTTCTGAGTCAAACTATGGTAGAAAATATTAGGAAGTTTATGAAGAGATAAAGAGGATTAGGGTGCATTTGAATCCCTGTACTTTTAATGTTTGTGAGGATGGGAATGTGGATAAGATGAATGAATTCTTTGAAAATATTGAAGAGGAAGAATTTGGCCCTGATATCATTACTTATAATATGGTGATTGATAGCTACTGTAGAAAAGGAAGGTCGAAGGATGCAATTTACTTGTATCATATTATGTTTAGAAGGGGTATTCAGCTAGATGTAGTTACATGTACTATGTTGATTAATGGTCTTTGCAAATGAGGCAGCGTGAAAGGTGCACATTAGCTATTTTCCAAGATGATTTAGAGAGGGTTAAAACCAGACGTTATAGCTTTTAATGCACTTTTATCTGGTTATTTAAAGAGGTATTGATGCAAGAAGCAAGGTCCCTATTACATGATATGATAGGAAGTGGGCTTCATTTAGATAATTTCACTTGTAGGACACTTTGGAGGGGTATCAGATAAAAAATCACTTGATTTCAGCTTTAAATTTTAGTGGCAGAGCTTCAAAGATTTGGGTTTACCATTCCTCAGGATATATATGATTACTTAACATTGCTTTGTGTGGGGACAAGCGACCATTCATAGCCAAGAGACTTTTAGAAGAAATAGCATGTGACTATGGGCCTAATGTTGAAATTTATTACAACATAATTGACTCTTTTTTCCTTGGGAACTATGTGGAGGAAGGATTACTTTATAAAGCTAAGAAGGAATCCAAGGATATAAAGCCTAACTTAGGCATATACAAAGCTCTTATTTGCAGTTGCTGTAGACTAAGTAAACTGAAGGAAGCAGGAAACTTTATGAGAGAAATGGTTGTCTAGAATAGATCCTAATACTGAAATGTGCAGGTCTTTTGCAAAGAGAAGAATATTTCTGAAGCAATGTCTACACTGAGTTTCTTTGCTCAGGAATTCCAAGTAATTGATACAATAAGTTGTAATGAACTTTGTAGAGTATTTGCAAAGAAGACAGTGTTGCTAAACTAATGGAATTTCAAGATAACTTGAAAGAAGAGGGATTTGTGCCAAATGGCCAAACATACAAATATGTTATTGATGGATTAAAGAGAACTGTGTAGGTAAAATGCTTTGTTTACCTTTGGAGTGATTTATTCTTTTATGGATATTATGCTAAAAAATTTGGGGGTTTTAAATTGTAATTTTGATTATTTAAGCATAGAATTTTGTTTTGGCATTGATATTTCATTCGTCTAAGAATAGAGCATAGAAAGGTATTTGTCGCTCCCCAAAGGTCCGGCCGGGTGGGCAGGGGGAAGGGAAGGGGCACGGACATTGGAAGCCAACCAAGGGACAAGGGTTACGGAGTAACCTCCACCTTTGCTTTTGAAGGCATGAAAATGGGAGGTTTTTAATATAAGACTCCTGAATGAGAGCTATAAAGATCAAACCCTGAATAGTGAAGAAAATGGAAACTTAAGAAGAAATATTTAGTCCTTTGGCAAGAAAAGAAAAGTTCAGAATCACAAAGAGCACCAGTTTATGTCTGGTGCTGCATAGGGGATCAAGTTCGAAGTGTCAAGTAGAAGAGTCATGCTTTTGTGACCCAAGAAGCTCTGGTGAGGAATTCTTCAATCTGATACTAGGCTTTCTCTTCTTTTTCTCTATATTTTAGTATTTTCATGTCATTTTAATTCTTGACTTATTTTCATTCTTCAATGGATAGCTAAATTTCTTTAGATACAACTTTTTGTGAACATTTGATTTGTTTAATCAAAATTTTCTTTAAAAAAAAAAAAAATTGAGTTTCTATTAATTGTTAATTATTTGTTTAATAAAATTTTGTGTATAATTATGTTTGACTTTGGATCTTAGTTAAATTAGATCATAATAGTAACTAACAATATGGGATAAACTTGGTTTCTACTAATTTTGCTGAGGCATATTCTTCAAGTTCAGTGTATCTCTTGTAGGCTATTTCTCCTCCCTAAATGGTGTTGAGGAATTTTGAGAGATATTTTGCTGCGCCTAAGGCTCTATTTTGGAAGGTACTAGACATTTGGGAAGAATCTGTGTAAGCCAATATTGCAGAATGGTTTAGGATCCTTATCCTTGATAACCTTAGACAAGGCTTTCTCTTTTAAGCTTTGATGGATGCTGTGAACTTGAAAATGATTTTGGTTTGATTTTATTTCCTCTAGTATGCCATTGATTCTTCTTGTCATCCTATGAACAGTTTATTCTTCTTACTTCTGGTTCCCACTTGTGGTGGGGGATCATTTTTGGGAAGGATCTAAGCAATTTATTGGCCTTTTGATAATGAAGAGCCACTTCATTGTGGTATGACTCATGGCATCCTCTCTTATCTTCTAGTTCTATTTGTGGTGCTATGAGTGTAGATATGCTTCTTACCAAAAAGCATGAGGATTTTCCATTGACCTTGCATTCTTAGTTTGTTGATGTTGAGATTCTCTAGTTTTGGTTTTTTCACTTTTGCTTAAGTTCTTCAATATTTTATGAGGGTGCAACTTCTTTTTTTTTTTTTTCATGTAAGTTTATTCAGTGTGCTGACTTACTTTTGACCATTTATATCTTTCCGTGGGTATTGCTCAATGTTTTCCTTTTTATATAATGATGTTTGTAGATATATGGGATTTTATGTTGCATCTCGCTGCTTTTTTATTTATTCTGAGGAATCTTATGATCATTTTCTGCCCGATTGTGAGATAGCTCAGAAGGTTTGGTTATATTTTTGGAGATTTGTTTGTTTTGAATTGAGTCTTTGATAGTACTGTTGAATAACACCTTTTTTCCATTACTATCTTCATATTATACGGCCCTCTTACTATTTTTCCAAATTATTAGATTTAAATATGATGGTGTTGTGCCCTCAATTTTTAGAATCCAGTTGGGATGTTGTTTGTCTTCCCTCCAGCTCAGTTACTAAAGGGTTTTCTTATTTCCTTTCATCTTTTGCTTCGGTCTTTAGGAAGAAGCAACAATTGAGCAGTTATTTGGTCTGATATTCATGATGAGGATCACCCTCTAATACTACTAAAATCTATATGGAGCTTGTCTAGGAATCCATGTTTTGTTGCTGGGTTGGAGTTATTCTCAAGTCCATTGTTTTAGGATAAAGCAATCTTATGATAAGATAAGATATTGCTGTACTTAGATAAGATTGTCTATAATCTATTTTGTGTAAGTATAGTCAGACTAGTATTACTTGTCTATATGCATCTTACGTGAATTATTATTCAATATACAGTTATCCATCACATGGTAAGAGATTAGAAATTCTTCAGTTTTCTTCCTACACGGTTGTCTTCCTTCTTCATCTGTTACTCATGGCGTCCTTACCATCCACTGCTTCAGATATCACGTCTGCTACCTCATCCTCTTCCTCGTTCCCCTCCCTTCTCCTAATCTTTCATATCAGAACTTACGTCTGCAAACTTTTTTGTTATGGAAAACACAAATAGAACCCTACCTCAAGGGTTGTGGTATGTACTCGCATCTCATTGGTGATTCTTTTTCTCCCCCATCGAGTGTTCATAATGCTCCCAACTTAGATCATCTCTTTTGGTATAAAAAAGATCAAATGGTCTTATCATGTTTGGCGTCTTCTCTCACAGAGGCGGTATTGCCCTAGACTGTTAGGTCTCATTTTGCTGTAAAGGCTTGGGCTCACCTTCTTAAAGCAATAAAGCTTATGCCGCATCTTCCGAAGGCACAGGCTTGCAAGCTCAAAGAATGTCTTCACTCTCTTCGTCGACATGGCGACTCCATCGCTATATATGTGAATAAAGTAAGGTTGATTGTTGATCAGCTTGCTGCCTTGCATTACACTATCCAACGAGAGGATCTTATCAAGACAATACTTGACGGTCTTGGTTTTGTGTATCTTCCATTTGTTCAGGAATTTGAGAATCACTCTAATATGCTTCGGTTGATGATCTCTTTAATTAGTTGACTACTACAGGAGGAACGACAACTACAACTTGAATCTACTGAGCCATCGCTTTCTTCATTGTCTCCTTCGTCCAATTATTCTGGACGATGATCTTCTGCGCAATCCAGAGGATGCGGGCAAGGACATGATGGGGTAGTTTTCTCATCTTTCAAAACGAAATTTAAAATATGCAAATGCAAGAATTCACCCTTACAAAGAAACTATTATACAGAAAAAGATGACTTTTCAAGATGTTTTGCATACAATCATTAGTTGAAACATTTTCAAAGTAATAAAGAACACCTTTTTTCTCAATCCCCCATTCTTTCAAGCAATTATATACAGTGGAAGTTAAGTAGATATCGTCATTGACAAATTGGGCTGTCAAATAGATATAACCAAGTAGAAGTTGTCCGCAAATCAAAAGTTAAAGAAATTTATTCGAGATATTGGTCATGATGTGTTTAAACTTCTCCTTTTCCCTAACATGAATTTTACAAACATAAACTACAGCCATGTTTCTAGAAGTCATCACTACATTTGGATTTAATGACTTGACGTTCTAACCAAATCCTATTGAAAAAAAAGAAAAGGGTAAGTCGTGTTTAATTATGGCTTGGGCAAGTAAATCAAGTAACAACAAAAGGTTCAAATCCTGTTGTCCTAGATTCCCTTTCGTGATCTAGAAACATCTTCAGTTGACTCTGAGGCAAAGACTTCGTCTTAATTTGATTACAGTTATTGACATAACATTGCAAAAGAAGTACCATAACTACTTCTCTTAGATGTTGCACCGACCTTAAACTTCTCTCTACAACCAGTACAAGCCGCCCTTTCTATTCCATCTTTCCCTTTGCTTATTTTCTTCAAATAGTTCCAACATATGAAGTATTTTTTCTCTCCCTCTTTTTCCTACTAGTTTTAGATACATTAGGAATTTGTGAAGATGTATTTCGACTCAAGATCTCCACATCATCATCCAAGTTCAAACAACTCTCTCTCAGCCTCAACATCCATCACAAGCAAATACACAAATCAACAATTTCTTATTCAAATATATGCACCTGTGCAAGTGATTCAAATAATTCAAATATCGTGCGCCTGCACAAGTGAATGAGTGACTCAAATAATTCAAATATGAATTAAACAAATGACTTATGCAAATTGCCTAGAAAACTATTTATGTCAAAGGCTCAAAGCAAAGGCTTTTTTCAATATTTAGTGCATATCAAAGTATGGTGGAATTCAAAATTTCTTAACAACATGGAAACTTCTTACTTTATGCCAAGTGGTAAATATGGAACACATGGAATCAAAGCAAATAGTACATCAGTCCTCATCTTCAGCAACAACAAATGGTGGCGGGTGGCGGAGCAACATATAATTGAGGTGGTGACAGACTGCAACAACGATAGAAACCAGTAGTGGGAAGGACAGAGAGTGAGAGTGACTCAGGATGGAGGCGACAAGGCTCAATAGAGAGAGAGAGAGTCAAGAGTCGATTCGAGAGAAGAGATAGCCTAGAGTTTTTTGTGAAGTTTTTGTTCAATTAATTTTATTTTTGTCATTCTTTATTAAAAAAAAGAAGTTAAAAGGCTATAATGCCTGCAGGGTAAGCACCGTCCCAGCCCAACCAGTTCAAGCCCCATTTCGTTATGACTTGACCTGGTTACCAAAAGGTCTAATTTTGGTTGGCTCAGACCAACCCATTTTAATAATCGGAATGGGCCTGGCCTTTTGGTCAAGCCCTTTTTGATAGGTATATATTGGGCCTGTTAGTGAGGCATATATATATGGGCCATTTATTAGGCCTATTAGTGAGGCAAATGATTGGTCTATATGCCTTTGTTATGTAGCCATACTATAGCATAAGGATGACATAGTTCTCAAGGTTTTCACCTTCTAACCCTAGAGTTGCCAGAACTTGTATACAATGAATGCTTGATATGTCCAACTTTTTTCCATTGCACATTAGAAGCACACAAAGAAAGAATCATCCAATTCCAACAATGGATGAAGTCAAATTGTTGGTTGCTATGTAGGTCGTGAAGGTGGACGGACAGTGGGAGTGGGATTCAAATTGGATGGTAAGGAGCTTCTTACTTGGGCTTTTGTTGAAGTGGCTTAGTCGAGAGATTGTGCCATTACTTTTCATGTTTTTAACAACAATGGCATGTCTTTAAACCATTGAATTATGATACTTTTGTCAAGTTTAATGAGTTTTTTTAATGGTTCTATGGAGAGTGTCTTATGCGCAATTATGTCTACTCGATGAATTTGTTTCCTACCATTCATGTATGGCGTAAAAGGCAGAACAACGCTTTAAATTTCTTTAGTTGACTTTCTCATATAAAATTTTGAAAAAGGCATATCCTTTTGTTTTTCTTCTCCTGATTTAGCTTTAAGAAGGGGGGTGCAATCACTTGTGTTTTTGGTTTCTAGTTTTTTTAACATTCCCATTTCATTGGTTTGCTAATATGTATCTTTGGAACTTTGAAAAGTTGTCTTGGTTCTTCCTTCCCTGTTTTGAAGGGGAAAAAATCGTGCCTCTTTATAATTTTTTTAAAGGAATTTGTCGTCTTGGTTGTCAATGCAAAGAATTCTATACATACTGCAAATTGATCTATGTTTGCTTGTTTAACTTGAAATTTGGTACCTTCGTGCATATGATGGAAAGCACTGAGTAGAACTCTCTTTTAACCTAGTATCCTCAATATTCTTGGATAGATGTTACCTTTTTACTTAGAAATCTAGATCCTTCTTGATTGTTGCCATGACAAGAGGTAACTCTAGTCCTCTGTAGAAAATAGAATTTGATTTTGCCGAAAGTATATGTTTGCTAAAAGCTTCGTTGTGATTGTTGTGTAGAATGTTAAATTTGGTAATATCTCTAAAATGGAACCTACTTAAAAGTTGGTAGAAGTATTTGGTATCAACCATTTATGTCCACTTTTATAGAAATATTGTAATTCCTACGCATTAGATTCACATTTGTTCAACTAGGCAGCCTTTGTGCATCTCCACATGAGCGCCTTTAATGCATCCTACAAGTGTTGCACAAGAAACACACAAAAACCATTATAAGTTTGTTTAGCCAAATTATTAAAGATAATTATTAAAACAAAAACCATTATGAGGCCATCTATCCAAGTCATTAAATACATTTACCCTAAACAAAAACAATTGTGAAGCCATTTAGTCAAGTCATTAAAGTTGAAGCCATTTAGACAAGCCATTAAAGACAATAGTTAAAGCTAAAGCAAAAACCATTATGGTCATAATGGAAAATGCTTGAAAAGTCATGAGATGGTAAATTTTTGTACATTAATTTTTGTTTTTTTTAACATTTAAAAGCACACGAAGAAAGAATCATCCAATTTCAACAATGGATGAAGTCAAATTGGTGGTTGTTGTGTAGGTCGTGAAGGTGGACAGATAGTGGGAGTGGAAGTCAAATTGGATGGTAAGGAGCTTCTTACTTGGGCCTTGGTTGAAGTGGCTTAGTCTAGATATTGTGTCAGTACTTTTCATGTTTTTAACAACAATGGCATGTCTTTAAACCATTGAATTATAAGACTTTTGTCAAGTTTAATGAGTTTTTTTAATGGTTCTAAGGAGAATGTGTCTTATGCTCAATCATCTCTGCTCGATAAATTTGTTTCCTACCATTCATGTATGGTATATAAAGCAGAACAATGCTTTAAATTTCTTTAGTTGACTTTCTCATATAAAATTTTGAAAAAGGCATATCTTTTTGTTTTTCTCCTCCTGATTTAGCTTTAAGAGGGGCGGGGTGGGGGGTGCAAGCACTTGTGTTTTTGGTTTCCAGTTTTTTTGACATTCCCAATTCATTGGTTTGCTAATATGTGTCTTTGGAATTTTGAAAAGTTGTCGCCTTGGTTCTTCCTTCCATGTTCAGAAGGGGAAAAAAATCGTCCCTCTTCATAAATTTTTTTAAAAGGAATTTGTAGTCTTGGTTGTCAATGCAAAGAATTCTATGCATACTAAAAATTGATCTATGTATGCCTGTTTAACTTGAAATTTAGTACCTTTATGCATATGATGGAAAGCACTGAGTAGAACTCTCTTTTAACCTAGTATCCTCAATATTCTTGGATAGATGTTACCTTTTTGCTTAGAAATCTAGATCCTTCTTGATTGTTGCCACAACATGAGGAAAACTCTAGTCTTCTCTAGAAAATAGAATTTGATTTGGCTGAAAGTATATGTTTGCTAAAAGCTTCGTTGTGATTGTTGTGTAGAATGTTAAATTTGGTAATATCTCTAAAATGCAACCTACTTCAAGGTTGGTAGAAGTTTTTGGTATCAACCATTTATGTCCACTTTTATAGAAATATTATAATTCCTACGCATTAGATTCAAATTTGTTCAACTAGGCAGCCTTTGTGCATCTCCACATAAGCTCCTTTAATGCTTCCCACGAGTGTTGCACGAGGACCACACAAAAATAATTATAAGGTTGTTTGGTCAAATTATTAAAGATAATTGTTAAAACAAAAACCATTATGAGGCCATTTAGCCAAGTCATTAAATATATTTACCCTAAACAAAAATAATTATGAGGTCATTTAGTCAAGTCATTAAAGATGAGGCCATTTAGACAAGCCATTAAAGACAATAGTTAAAGCTAAAGCAAAAACCATTATGGTCAGAATGGAAAATGCTTGAAAAGTTAAGAGGTGGTAAATTTTTGTACGTTAATTTTTTGTTTTTTTAACATTTAAAAGCACACAAAGAAAGAATCTTCCAATTCTAACAATAGATGAAGTCAACTTGGTGGTTGCTGTTTAGGTCTTGATGATGGATGGACTCAGTGGGAGTGGGAGTCAAATTGGATGGTAAGAAGCTTCTTACTTGGGCCTTGGTTGAAATGGCTTAGTCGAGAGATTGTGCCATTACTTTTCATGGTTTTAACAACACTGGCCTGACTTTAAACCATTGAATGATAACACTTTTGTCAAGTTTAATGAGCTTTTTTAATGGTTCAATGGAGAGTGTGTCTTATGTGCAATAATGTCTACTCGGTGAATTGTTTCCTACCATTTATGTAAGGCATATAAAGCAAAATAATGCTTTAAATTTCTTTAGTTGACTTTCTCATATAAAATTTTGAAAAAGGCATATCATTTTTTTTCCTCCTCTTGATTTAGCTTTGGGG
>JAKNRG010110131.1:5710-15999 GCA_024706555.1 Mandevilla sanderi x Mandevilla atroviolacea | reverse complement strand
AATTTAGAAAACAAATACAATAAATCTCTATAATTATTCATAATCCCCTAATTATAGTCATGTTGCTGAAACTCCTATCTAAAACCGGACATGTAAAGACTAAGAAGAGAACAAGGGTTGTACCCGAGTCTCCCTCCGATGCTAAAGTCAGTATCGCTCTCGAGGTTTTAGAGAGAGAAATATTGTAAGGGATCATAACAACATACCTAAAATCTGAGGTGTGGAGGCCTATTTATAGGCGCGAGGGAGACAGTGGAAAGGAGATGAGCCTCATGGGCCTATTATCTGGGCCAACTATGCCGCGAGGTCCACAATATGTAAAAGCCCAAAATAAATTATTTTTAATATACATCATATCCCCTTTCAAAAAAATAAAAAATAAAAAAACAAAAGTATGTTGGGCTTGGTTTAAAGGATATTTCCTTATCGGGTTGGGCTTGGATTTTTCAACACTTATAGTTATGGATTTGACCTTCTTGGGTGAGTATACTATGAGTGTGAGAAATTAACTCTCATCTGAGCAATGTTTGTTCTCACGTATAGCTTGCTCCTTTTTTCTTTTCTTTTTTTGCTTTCTTTCCCCAGACTTCGGGATTTCTAGAGCTTTCTGGCCATTCTTGATCACTTCTGCTTTAAATTTGTTAATTCAACTTGGTTAGTCATTTATTCGACGAGTCTTGAAGATTTCTCGAGCTTGTGAATTACTTTCAATTTGGCTCTTGACGGGCTTCCCGAGTTTGAACTTTCTTTCCTGAGTTTGGATAGGCTTGAAACTCTCTTCTAAGATATATGCAAATATTTCTAAGTGTAAGGTAATTGTTGAAAGTTATGCTTTATCTGTGGGCGAGAGTGCTGTTTAGATGGCCGAGAGTTCCGTTTCGATAAGACCAAACGTCTGACATTCCTACTTTAAATAAAATCAGTTTCGCCTTTTGATAGGCATTGATTTCGGATTCACGTTTTATCGTGTACGTGTGTTCACACGCTTAGGGCATTATATGAGCTTAATCATTGTGTTCGTTTATTTGATGTCTAACAGCTACGGTTGCATGGGATGGACGTGACCGTCAGATCCGCGGTCACGTCGTTTCACTGGTGGAGTGATACGTTGGTTAAAGGACTTTAAAGGGTTTGAAAAGGCAGGGATAGGTATATATATATATGGCGAAGAAATTCCTTTCTTCTTCACTTTGAAATTTCAAAAGACTTGAACTGTTGGAACTCATTTCAGATTTCGTTCTATCATTGTTCTCAAGTTTCCTTTGGTGCAAAAAATTTATTCTTCTCACTTCTGTTATCCTTCCTGGGTTTTACCAACCAGTGTTGATCTTTACTCACAGTTTATAGGAAGAAAACCAATTTTTTTGTTTGTTTTAACTGCTATTGTGTCTATTTAGTCACATTTTCAATTTAGCCACTTTAGTTTATTAAACACTGCTGCAGATATGGCTTCTTCTACTGCAAGTTTGTGCCTTGTTCGTCCTTGTTCTTCACTTCATTTTTGAAATTTTATGAGTTTGATCTAAAGGAATGAGTGAAAATCGTGAAATCAGTGTTAAGGTTGGGGGTGTGGAAGTTACTAGGGTTGGCCACGTAGTAAATAGGAGAGCCCCGAACCTGCCTCCATCTTTCATTCGATATGCCTGTGGTAATTACTTTGTAAATTTTCCCATGGTAGACGAGACTGACCCTTCCTTAGGGCAAAAGTACATTGAGCCGAGAGTGAGGGTAGCATGCAGATTTAGCCTATGATGAGGGTCCTCCTTTTCATCTAGCCCAACACTCTACACAAGTCTTGATGATGGACACCGATGATAAATTAGAAAAACTTAGGGAATAATACGATATTCCCTTAGGATATAGGTTGACTCCTGCCACAGAGATTGATAGAATTAGGGTAGTCCCTACTGGCCACCTTTCTTGTTATGAAGGTCAGTTAAAAGCTGGCCTTAGGTTTTCTTTGCATCCTTTCTTTGAGGATATCCTTCGATACTTTCGGATTCAGTTAGGGCAACTGAGTCCAATATTATTAGGACAACCATAGGCTTCATAATAATTTGTCGAGCCTGTGGAGTGACCACTAGCTTAGAACTGTGGAGAAAGATGTATATACTAGGTCAAAAATACAAGAAGAGAGAAGGCCATGGGTTTTTTTTATATCCAAAAAAGGCCTAAGTCTATTAGTGTATGCGCTAGTCCCAGTAGTATACATGGGTGGAAAGAGGGGTTTTTCTTTGTCCACCATGGTAGTTTCGGTACTAGGGGTTTAGTTTGCCCTTGGAGCCCTAGGAAGAAGTTAAACAATGTCCTCCCAACCGAATCTTTGAATAAGGACGATTATAATGTATTGGTGAGATTCGGCGAAGAGATAACCATTCGAGAAGAGTGGAATCTCAAGATTTTGGAGGCTGCAGGGTTGATAAGGGAAAAACTCTTAAATATAGTTCAATTAAGTAAGGGTTTAAAATAATTAACTTCCTTTTTGAGTTTGAATTTACAATTGATATACTAACTCATGTGTTTTGTTTTTTAGGAATGTGGTTGTTAGGAATGATGATGGCCAAGAGTAAGTCCCAAAGATCCGAGCCTGTGCAGGTCACTAAGACCGAGGCTCCTACTGCCGTTCCCGAACCTGTGGGACCTGTTTTCATTAAGGACTCGGCGGATAGTCCAGTCTCTAGGACTGCTTCACCCAGGCCACAAAATTTTGAAGGTGAGAATGAGATGGACAACATCCCCTTAATATTTAAAGGTTACACACGTGTATATGAAATTCCAGCTAACCGTAGTTACGGTTATTCAACAAGTACTCCCGGGGTATATTAATTACGTGGGAGAGATTTAGCTGATCTTGTAGGACGGGCGAGCAAGAAGAAGAAGACCAAAAGGTCCGCGTCTCCTCCAAAGAAAAGCAATCAAGCTCCCTCCAAGAAATCCAAAGGACAAAAGGGAGTGGTGATCAAGGAGTCTTTGGCTCCAGAAGTGCCCCGAATCCAAAGTGCTGGAGTTTCAGGTAAGGGGAAAGAGGTTGTCCTCAAAATCGTGAGAGCACCTCCCTCTCCAATTCATATGGATAGTCCCCTCCAAAGTGGAGATACAGTGGGGGACACTATGTACGCGCCACAGTGGCAAATTAAGGAGGGTGACAGGATCATCCACCCTGATACAGCTTATGACTTTTTGGGGCATTTCCGAACCCTTAGTGAGGTCAGCTTCTACAATAGAATGTCTGACAAGGCTCAATTGGCTCAGGCCGAGCTTGCTCTGGCTGAAACTCAGAAAGCACTAGCCTGGTCTGAACGGGAGAGGGCTGAGAGTAAATCGTTAATGTGCACATTTAACTCTCAGGCTCAAATTGCTGCTGAGTCTCTGGAACGATCGACCAAGCTGCTGCAAGAGACTGAAACTGAGCTCGGAGTCTCTGAAGTCAAAGCTAAATTGTTTAAGAAGAAATATACAAAGGAGAGGAAGGCTCGAAAAAATGGCAGAAAGAATCAACTCGTTTGGTCAAGCGCTACGAGGATGCGAAAGGCACTTAAACAAGAAAGTTCAAGATGAAGTCCGAGAGCCTGTCATTAGGGCTGCAATTGATCAGACCTTGGAGTATGTCCGAGAGCAGCATCCCGAGTTTCCTGTTCCAGAGGCCTTGCAAGGTTTTTATGAAAAAAGAGAAAGAGTGCTCCCCCTGCCTTGGGAAGATGATTTTGATGCCAAAGAAGGCTGTAAGCCTTATCCAAGTCCTGAGGCTTTTGAGGAAAAAGAAGAAGAAGAAGAAGAAAAAAAGTAGAAGAGATCATATCTGATACTTCTTCTGATGCTGCTAAAGCCGAGAAGAATTTGGAAGAGGATATCCGCTGAGTAATGACGGAGAAATTGGAGGAATTGAATTTGAAAACTAAGGCTAGGGATGAGGCCATCGATGCTACTATGAAGGCTGGGCCTTCGAGCCTTCTCGAGACTTCTTTTTTCCCAGATTTGTGAACTTTCTTTGTTTTTGAGTTCATCACTTATGTAATTTTTCTATAAAAGAAAATGAAAAATTTATTTCAACATTTGTACTTATGTTCTTTTATGTTTATTCCCTTAGTCTTGTCTTGCATTTGATTTGATTTCTTTTTCTTTTTTTTTTCAATAAGTAATCTTCAGTCTTGTCATTGCTATTTCATAAATCTTGAAGTGACAAATTTAAATCGTTCAAGTAAAAAGTCTGTAAATACTTGAGAAGTTTTATAACTTGGAAATAATAACTTGAATAAAAAACTTACAACTTGAAAATGAAAAATTTACAACTTGAAAGTAAAACTTATATAAAAATTCTATCTAAGCGTAATACTTGTGAAGGTTCATCCCATTCCAAGATCGGGCAAGCATTCTTCCTTCCGAATCTTTTAACCAGTAGCTTCCATTAGATAAAACTTTTGCGATTATGTATGGGCCTTCCCAAGTTGCATCTAACTTTCGGTTGGAATCTTGACTGCTGACTTCATTTTTTCTCAGTACTAGGTCTCCCACTTGAAAAGTTGTAGGTTTAACCTTGAGCTTATAGTACTGTGCTAGCTGCCTTTTGTAGAATGCCTCCTTATGAGCTACAAGTCTTCTTGTTTCTTCTGATAGATTTAGATTTTCAGCTAGCTTTTGGTTATTTGAAGGTTCATCAAAATATTCAATCCTGAATGATGTGCTTCCAATCTCAATTGGAATCATTGCATCAGTGCCAAAGCACAAATTGAATGGAGATTCCTTGGTTCTTGCGTTCGGTGTAGTTCTGTATGACCAAAGTACACTTGAAAGCTCATCTATCCATTTTGTTTTAGCCGAGTCTAATCTTTTCTTCAAGCCTTGTAGAAGAATTCGGTTTGCTACTTCAGCTAATCCATTTGTTTGTGGATGAGCCACCGATGTAAATCTGTGGGCAATATACAATTCAGAACAAAAATTACGAAATTCTCGAGAATCAAATTGTTTCCCATTATCCGTTTTTAAAATTTGAGGAATCCCGAACCTGGTGTTGATTTCTTCCCAGAAAAAATCTTTTTTTTTTCGTGCAGTGATGGAAGCGAGGGGTCGAGCCTCTATCCATCTTGTGAAATAATCAATTGCCACCACTAGGAATTCCTTTGAACCTGTGGCTTTCGGGAACGGGCCTAAAAGGTCCATTCCCCATTGATCAAAAGGGATAGGGTTACTCAAGGATCTTAATTCTATAATAGGTAAATGAAGCACATTGTTATGCAATTGGCATTTTTGACATTTTTGATGAACTCAATTATATCACTTTCCATAGTAGGCCAAAAGTACCCTACTTGCATCACTTTGCGAGTGAAACTTTTGGACCCAATATGGGATCTACAAATTCCTTCATGTATTTCACGAAGGATGTAATTACCTTTGTTTGGGAGGATGCATTGCAGTAGTGGCCAAGAGAAAGCTCAGCGGTACAATTGATTGTCCATGAGCACATACCGAGAGGGAGTTGTTCGAACTTTCTTGGCCTCCTCAGTCTCTTCTAGGAGTTTTCCTTCCTGCATATATTCTATAATGGGAGTCATCCAATTAGAATCGTTTGTAATGCACTGAACTTGAATAAGATCAATGGATTTTTTATTTAACGGCTCGATCCGTAAACAATCAATTTGTTTACCTTTGCTCATCTTGGAAAGAGAATCAGCTTCGGTGTTTTCCTTTCTGGGGACATGTTCAACTTTGATGTTATCAAAAGTTGAGAAAAGGCTTTGTGCTAAGGAGAGATACTTTTGCATATTTTCTTCACGAGCCTCATATTCCCCCATTCACATGTCCGACAACGACTTGAGAGTCTAATCTTGCTTGGAGGTTTTTGATGTGCATTTTTGCCATTCGCAAGCCTGCAAGGAAAGCTTCATATTCGACTCATTGTTGCTTATAGCAAAATTGTATTGTAAGGCATAATTGAATTTTATACCTTCAGAATTAATAAAAATGAATCCCGCTCCTCTATTCTCAATCCTTGTTGAGCTGTCAGTATAAATGGTCCAGTAGTCCTGTAATGTTGAGAGTTTGTTACTCTCGCATGTATCAGTTTTAGGTTCACGAATGGTAAATTGAAGAATGAAATTCGAGAGTACCTGAGCCTTTATTGCCTTTCTGGACAAGTATTTGACATCAAATTTGGATAGCTCAATTGCCCACTTCATTAGGCGGCCAGCTATATCGGGTTGTGCATTATCTGTCGGATAGACATATTAGTTAGAACATTAATAGTGTGTGCCTGAAAATATGGCCGTAGCTTTCTGGCAGTAATGGCCAATGCAAGTATGTGCTTTTCAATGGATGAATATCTAGTCTCGACTTTATGAAGCACATAGCTTGTATAATATATTGGTTTGACACTAGATCCTCGATTGGCGCATAACACCGAACTTTCTGCTTGAGGCACTACTGAGAGATATAGCATCAAAGTTTCCCCAAAAATTGGAGAAAGTAGAAATGGCTCGAACCGTTTTGTGTTTTTTATTACCTGATAGAATGGAAGAGATCGTTCGCCTACTTTGGATAAGAATCGACTGAGGGCTGCGATCATTCCAGTAAGCCTTTGGACGTCTTTTAAACCTCGGGGAGGCTGCATTTCTAAGAATGCTTTTATTTTGGCCGGGTTGGCTTCTATTCCCCTGTGCGAAACCATAAAACCCAAAAATTTTCCAGCTTCAACACCAAATGCACACTTTTTGGGGTTTAATTTCATGTTATACTCCCTCATCACCTTGAAAGCTTCTTCCAGGTCCCCAAAGAAAGTATCGAAAGTTTTGGACTTAGTGAGAATATCATCTACATAAGCTTCCATATTTCTTTCAATCTGTTTTATGAACATTCGATTGATCATGTCTTGAAAGTCTGCCCCAACAATTTTAAGTCCGAACGGCATTCGAGTATAGCAGAAGAGATCTTGTGGGGTGACAAAGGATGTTTTAGCTTCGTCCTCTCTTGCCATCACAATTTGGCAATATCCCTTATGCGCATCCAAGAAACACAACAAAGGAAATCCTATTGTTGCGTCTACTAGCTGGTCAATTCTCGGCATTGGGAATGGCTTCTTGAGGATGGCTTTATTAATGGATGTGGAGTCGATACATACTCACCAACCCATCTTGTTTCGGCATAGGAAAGAGGTTAGCCACCCATACCGGAAATTGTACTCGCCTGATGATGCAATCTTTCAAAAGTTCCGCCACTTCATTATTGATAGCCTCTTGCTTCTCAAAACTTTGTCGCCTCTGTCGTTGAATGACTGGGGGATATTCAAGATCGACTCCCAATTTATGTTCGGAGAAGCTTCTTGGTATTTCGCCCAAATAATAGGAAGACCATGCAAAAATATCCTAAAATTTGGCCAACAAATCAATCAAATGATGTTTTATTCTTATGGGAGAGTCCTTTCCCACAATGACCTTTCTTTCGGGATGGATGGCTGAATTCTGGAATTCCTCCATTCCTCTCGAGGGTTGCATCCTTTCAGTTTTGTTAATGAACCTGTCTTCTTCTTATTTAGCTTTTGTTAGGATCTTGGCAATTGCGGCATGATAGCAAGTGTCGCTGAGCTTGATGTCACCCTTAATAATGTATGCATGGTCCCGAATTGTAGTGATGAGCTCATTTTCAAAGGTGTTGACCATTGCTTGCTGTTGAGCTCGGTCTTCCAAAGATGATGTTATAATCTGAAGGATTGTCTAGAACCAAGAATTCAGCTTGTTTCTTTATGGCCATAGCTTTCGACCCCCATTCTACTGGTAGCGAAATGGAGCCTAAAGCATAAGTAACATCTCCAGAGAAACCGATAAGCGGAACTCTTTGAGTCTTAATATCAGAATCTTTTAAACCCATCTTCTGGAAAGCTTTGTAAAATAAAATGTTAGCTGAGCTTCCTGTATCGACTAGTATCCGCTTCACCCAACAATCCACAATGAGCATAGAAACCACCAAGGGGTAGTCATCATAGACTACTGTTGAATCTGATAATCTCAGCTTTTTATCTGGGCGGACATCACATTGCGAATGTAGGCCCGAGATCACATTTATGACCTTTGGCTGAACTTCCCGGGCATCTGGCTTCGGTTCTTACTTGTGTAACAACCACGAATCTTTCAACTGACCATTCTGAATTGCATTTTCAATTTCTCGCTTTAAATGGTAACAGTCATCTATATGATATCCAATTTCGTTATGAAAGAAGCAGTATTTAGATGGGTTCCTTCTTTCTATTGGGCCTTGCAAAGGTCTTGGAGGGGCGAGAATGCCGTAACTTTCCACCTTGGTAAGTATCAAGGAACGAGGAGCATTCAGAGGTGTAAAATTTGAATTTGGGGTTGGGCGCGGAGGCCTTTTGCATTTGCAAATTTTCGGGTATTAGGCTCAGGTTGCCTATTTGGGAACTGTCTCGGAGGTTGTGTTGGTGGATTCTGAGGTGGTAATGGTTAGGATGGGTTGGGGGTTGTTTTGAGGCTGAGTGGCAAACTGATATCCGCCAGTGGGGAAATAATGGGAAACAAATTAATGTTGTCCCAAAGCTGATGGGAACTTTCGGCTATCTTTTTCCCGTCTTGGCTTTTTATTTGCCCATTTAGTTTCGGCCTTCAAAATTTCGTCCCTTTCTAACTATCTTAAAGCTTTCTTTGACTTCTCCAGTTCTTCCCTTTTTATCCATTTACACACCTTACCCAATAACTCCGAGGTGGACTTTGGCTGTAGAATGCCAAGTTCGTTGGAGTATATGCCCGGTTGCAAGCCATTGCAGAAGGCTTCAACATACATTTTCTCATCACTGTCCTATACCTGGAGAGCTTCATCATTGAATCTTTTCAAAAACGCCGCTAGAGACTCATGTTTGAACTAGCGACTATTGAGCAAGTGTGCTCTCGGCTTCTTCTGAAGTCAGCTCACAACAAAGTGTTGTAGAAACATATGGCCAAGCTGGGAGAAAGAACAAATAGAATTGATTGGAATGGAAGCAAACCAATCTAAAGCCTGTCCAGAAAGTGTGCTCGCAAAACACCCGCACAATAGCATGTCATCAGCAACATGCATAACCATAGAAGTGGTAAAGTGTTTAAGATGATCATCAGGTCAGTTGAGCCTTTATATTTCTCCATGAGAGGTATTTTGAATTTGGGAGGAAATGGGGCCAGTTGATATTCTTCTTTCAACAGGTTAGACTCCAAAAGGTTCAATTGCTATTTTGACAGTTGGAATTTAGGCAAAACCAGTTTCATCTGCTCCTGTAATTTTTCCACCTTATCCATGAGCTCAGGGTCGGCCATCTGTGAGGAGCTAGGTGGATTAGAAGGTTTATCTGAAGCACAGGGATTGACATTGGATGAGCCTTCTTCCTCTTCAAATTCAACAACTTTCTTAGGAGAGTGTTTGGAGGTGTGCTTGAGTTTAAGGAACTCTTTGAACTCAGTGAGGTGATTAGCCAATAAGTTTTGAACCTCTCTATCAGACTCGACAGGTTCTGATCTGACCGAGCCTTCTGAGCCAGCTGGTCGGTCTCGCTTCATGTATCGCGAGAGGCGTCTTCCCGCAAAGCACGAGCAGAAGCATGTAGAGTGCGAGCAGCCATTTAGAATCGGGTGTGTAAGATGAAAGTAAATGGTTTGGTTTTGTTTTTTTGAGCTTAGAACACGATGGGCGCCAATATGATGTTGCTGAAACTCCTATCTGAAACCGTACCTGGAAAGACTAAGAAGAGAATAAGGGTTGTACCTGAGTCTCCCTCCGATGCTAAAATCAGTATTGCTCTTGAGGTTTTAGAGAGAGAAATATTGTCAGGGGTCAGAGCAACAGCAATAGCCATAACAACAAACATTCTGTAACATCTCTCCACCTCATCACTTTCAGAATTGATAAAGGATTCAACACGCTCCGGTATCAACTCGGAGTAGAAAAACTGAGCAGACTCAACCGAGTCCGTTAAAGTTTCTGTGGCCGAATTGAAATAAAAAACAGCTCTAACGGCCTCAGAAGACAGCGCTCCAACATAGCTTCCGGATTCAATTGACTGCACAACATTCTCGGCGATGGAGCGGAGAGAAGCAGTGGATTCGGACGCCGGAGAAGAAGGCAGGGGATGATCGGAAGGTATGGTGCAGCGAAGAAGACGCAGTTCCAGACAACGGAGACTCTGCAGAAGCTTCTGGAAGGTAAGAATTTTGGTGAGAGCAAGACCATTCTTGGAGCCATAGTATTGCAATGTAAAGTTGTTTTCTCAGATTTTCCACAAAGGTTGAGCAATTATATACTGCCTGAATCTTCAATTC
>JAKNRG010110103.1:0-10752 GCA_024706555.1 Mandevilla sanderi x Mandevilla atroviolacea | reverse complement strand
GGATAGGAAATGGGCCTTCATATTTGCGAACAAGTCCTTTGTGCACTTTGTTGCGAAAGAACTAGAGTTGAGTTGGTTGGAGCTTCACTAGCACCATATGGAGCAGCAGAAGGGCAGCAACATTCGGAAGATAGTAAACCCAAAAAGCAATAGAAGAAGAGGGGTGCTCATGCACACCCACGACCAGAAAGCCTATGTTTGAAGGAAATGGAAAGGCCCAAGCCCAAGACCTCCAATCCGAATCCGAAAATCCCTTATAGTCAGTATATCTTTGGAAGAATCTACATTGGGGTGAAGCATTCCGGAAAAGAAAATTAAAAAACCACTGGAATACCCCTATCGTAGATCAGAATCATATGGTAAAGGTCCCAGCAATCAATACAGTCCACTAGGAGCAGGATGCCACCAAAGGGTTCTTTTCCTTAACGAATAAAAGAACAAAGGGTGGAAAGCGAAATCGACAAACTCCTCTGTCTGGCGGGAGGACTAAAAAATTGACTTCCTTGCCTCAACGCTCTATGGCTTTAGTATGAACCTCTGTAATGCACGCTTTCTACGGTCATATACGATTTTTGGATTTAGCGAATTGGAAGCCCTTATTTATATATTGATAGACGAGAGGGGACTTAATTGAGAATCGTGCGAATGAATAGTCACAACTTATCTAAGAGTCACTACAGTCAGAAGCAAGGATGACCAACATGTGGCATCCGCAGCATAGGTACAACTTAGCTCCAAGCTAGGAGTTAACTCTTATGGAACTCCCTAAACTCTCTTGTAAGGGCCTGCAGTGAGGGAGCTCTAGAAGGGCGCCCAAATGAGTTGTTCTTATTCCAGTTAGGGGTAGGATGAAAGGTAGTCCAAGCTGCATCCCTCGCCTTTTGGGACTCCCGAGATGCAGCATTGCTGGAGTGAATGATTGCCCCAGAGAGAGAATAGGGATTTGACTCAAAGGAAGGAAGCTTTGGGAAAGCTTCCCACTGATTAAACAAAACAAGCTAGGAGGAGTTCATATAGCTGACTCGAAACCCATAAAGAACTTTAAGGGAGTGGCAATAAGGGGCTTTATACCATACATCCTGCTATCTCGGGACGACTGCACCTTAGCATCATAGGAGCACGACCAAATGGAGGTTTTTATTACTTTACAAAATTGGAGAAAAACTCCCCGTTGGGCGCCAGCGCTTTACTAAAAAAGTAGGGGCTTTTGCCGCTTTTATCGCTGCAGATAGGGTAGGGTATCTACCCTACTATCGGTTCCTATCATTAGAGACGAATAAACCCCACTTAAGGTTTGTTACCTGCCGGAATCCAACGTGAATTGGTTACAGGTTATAGGTGGCTTATGCCCTTATGCAGTTTCCTTTATGCTAGAGAAGGTGACAAATAGGCTAACGGTGAAGCGAAATGGTATGGTATAGCTTCTTTCTGATCAGTTTAAATCCTTCGATTTTCCGGAAACACGAAAGGAAAAGGTCATTTTCCAATTGGCAGATATTCCTGATATGTTAATAGGCGATCGATTGGTCACTGCAGCTATTGTAGTGGTAGTTTAGCGACTCTTACCATCTATGTAGGCACATGAGAACCGATAAACAAAGAAACTCACCGCTCGATAAGATACCAGAAAAACGGGAGGGATAATAGTGGGTAAGACGAATCGAAAAACAAATGGTGGGTGCTTGGTACCTGTTAGTAATAGATATCGTAATTGTAAATATGCGATCACTACGTGTACTCTTGAAGCAAAGAGACGGTAAAGTGCTAGTTCGTGCCCATAATAATGAATAGTTATAGAAAAGGAATCCGCTTTCGACTTCTCATCGAGGATGCCCAGAATAACCTGACAACTAAGCTGCTTGGGTCTGGTATGAAAAGTACATTACTAAAATCATAATCTGAGGTTAGGTTATATTTGCCTCTTCTTTAAAATCATCGAGGGTTAGCGAGGATGGACCGATCATCAGAGGTAATTAGCTTTCTGTATACCACTCCCACTCCATCCTTGAACCTTTGCTAACCAATTCTGGAAATTAGAGCATAAGCCCTTTCTTGACCAACCTCAGCAATAAAAGACCAGGAAGAGCTAGTTCCAATCATGTTTCAAGATGACTTATCCCAAGTCTTCCTTCTGTATTGATTCATTCGAGCCAAGAGAAAGATGGAGTGGGATTAATAGATTGACCTAGAGTACAAGTCGATGAGCTTGAATTCCTTTTATGGAGAGTGGCCGAGTGTTAACGGTGGACTGCATATTTCGCCTCAAGGACCCGAAGCCCGGTAAGTACTCTAATCTAAGGCAGTTGAGAAGAACTCTAAGGTTTAGTGAAATGCCATAAGGAAGCAGGCAGGGCATTATCAGCAGAGCACGATGTTCTCAAAGAGAGACAAGAGCGCATTTAATGCATCAAACCCTTTCCACTTTGACTATGTTCACAAATAGAGTGAAGTAGGAATGCCTGGCAGGATTCTATAATGCTTGCTTCTGGTTCTTAGACGAGGAAAGCACTCTAATCAAGTCAAGGACTTTGGTCGTAGGTTGAAAGTCAAAAAGTAGCAGCTCCAATAGATGCACGAATGAGGAGAAAACGAAGCAAACGAGCCAAGGAAAGAAAGGAAAGCCTGGCCTGGCCAACGGAAGTACTTACTTAGCCTACGGATTCAGAGCTAATAGGGAATTGTTCACTCTCTGTTCTTTCTCAAACAGTCAGATTGGTGCCGTGAGGCAGTGAAAGTAATGCTAATGGAATGTCCACAGATTTGGTTTGGTAAGCCTTTCCTCAGGCATGTGCTATAAAAAAAAAGTGCTAATGCGGTCTAAAATCGGTGTGTTTACATCTTTTCATTCAGAGAAAACTGCCCATTCTTCCTTAAAACATTTGCAGACCCTGAGACCAGCTGAGCCTAGGAAAGCCAGTCGCTGATTCAACAAGATCCGATTCGTACCATCTCGGGCTTCTTAAAAGAAGCGTAGTAGCGGAGTAAGTAGCCATTCGAAAGCAACCCTTAGCTTTAGTTTCCTTCTTCTTCTACCTCACCCATCTCCGTCGGTTGAATACGAGTTTACGCATCTTCCTACCCCACCCTCTGAAGTTACTCGCGATTCTCCCCATCAGATCTTACCCCCGAATTGACCTTCTGCGCTCTTTGAAGCCTTTTCCAATTCGACGGAATCTTAGTTTTCAATCTCGGGTGTGAAGTCTCAGTCTTTCACATCATATTTTTTGTGGATTGCATGATGGATAAACTAGAAAGTAGGGTCTTGCCTAGGTTGGACATGCAACTAAAGGGCATAGCTATGTAAACGCAAAGGTGGCTCCAGCCTTTGAAAGGAAAGATGGTCCCAGAACCATCTGACCTACCGCTGGCTTTGCTAAAGCAGTACTCACATTGGCGGGTGGCATAGCGAGATTCCTCACCACTCGACAAGAACTGCTACCTCCATTAGCTGCTTTTGGAAACTATAGCTACTATTCTTGTCTTTGTACACGTCCGATCCTAACCCAACAACTACTGTGCCCCATCAAGTCGAGATTCCGATGTCGGGCCCAATAACAAACGAAACGGGGCCAACTAAACATTCAATCCAGTGGCATCCCATGCCCTCGACTCGGAGCCAAGAAGGGCCGGAAATGGAGCCGTGAAGGCATCTCTTGAAAGGAAGACATGACCTTGCTCATAGCAAGCATCTCCTATCCATTCTTAGGTTCCCAGGCGTTTTTTTGAGATCAAAGATGGAAAGTGAACCCAGGTCGGTCAATGTTATTCTATAGGACAAGATCAATGTTCGAAAGACCACAGCACTGGTCAGTGCTAGCTAGAATGAACTAAAAGTCAAAGTTTCCGACGAGTTGAAACTCAAGCTCGAGCAGAACTCTAGCAGGATCAAAGCCGTTAACTCACGAGCGAAGCCAGTAGCTAGACTTGCCAAGGGCGTGCCGATCAGAATGCCTGCCAGGCTATGCAATACATAGAAAATCCGCAGGAACTCTTGTGCCTAATACATTAAAAGTTAGTATGGGCAGCACATTCTTGCTACATGTGTAGCCCAACAAATTAGTAACCGCCCCAAAGACTGCCCTGAAAGCTGAGAGCCATTCATTCCGATATTTGCATTTTTATTATATGAAAATTTCAAGCTTTTATGATTGTATTTATCCTGAATTCGATGAAGCTAATAGCGTAAAGAAAGAATGAAATAAAGGGGAAAGGTGCGATTCATCAACAAAGGGTTAAGGACAAGGATTGGCAGGTGGGATATAGCAATGAAGTCAAGAAGAAAGTCACACCCAACGGAATCCTGGTAGAAGAGGTCAGTGATTTCTTTTGTCGAAGAATATGTTTTTGTCGGCAGAACAGTCACTTCCAGATCCGGCTTCTACTTGTGCTTTGAGTACTGAGAGAAATCCCTATCTTCCAATCTTAGAGGATGTTAGTAGACTAGCAGCCCGTAGATAGGTGGTGTGTTATGTATCTGTGAAGGGGGGTAGGGGTAGATAGTCTGGAGGTCTAGCGTAAGAATGAACAAAAAGCGACTAACCAATCTCTCTTTGAAAGCGGATGCCTGGAGATCTTTGATTCGTAGGGCTAGGAGATCAGGGAACAGGGACAGACAACCAAGCAATAAGTTCTTCCATTATGGCAACTCTAAAATTTTGCACTACCACCATATCCATCCATTACTGAATACAAAAGCTGCAATCCCGAATGCCTTCCCCCTTGGAAATGAGAGAGGTCATGACAAGAGTTTCTAAGTGAGGCGAGGAGCTTATTCCTCCCAATCGACGAGGGCTTGAGTCCCATACAGCCAGTACAATGCGCTAGCAGCATCTTCTATAAAGAAAGTAGCCATTGGGGACTTCGTCTCGTCTTTAGGGACTATATTCATTGTAATTAAGCAATCATTTCTTTCATTATCAGCTTTCTGAGTCTAATAATTGCTAAAAGTACAGCTTGCGGTACGGACTGCTCTTCCTGTTGTCAATAGCGCTTTCCTTTTCTTTTTCAGGCCTAGCTTGACGCGGCAGTGGGGACTGCTTTCCTTGCTGTTGCGGCCTGGGATTGCTGTTATGCTTTTTGCTGAGTGCTTTCCTTACTGCTTTCCTACCGTTCTCTTCTCGATGTCAGACTAATCACCGAGCTCCTTATAGGTCTTGCAACTCGGGGCAATCCAAAGAAAATGCATTGCCGCTACGGGTATTGTTTTGAAGCTTAAAAACGAAGTCTTTCATCGGCTCAAAAGCAGTTGGTGACTGGTCACAAAACGCCAAGAATTTATCTTCTAGGCAGAGCCCCAGGAAAAGTCGTTCTTTTCAGAGTATATAGTTGAGTATTCTTTCCCGCAGCAAGATGAATCCTTTTTCTTTCCCAGATTTCCAGTACAAGTTACTCCTGCCGGTTCTTTAAACTAGTAATGGAACTCAGGTGCCCAGCCCTTGCAGGTATGCTTTGACACATACATCTATGTATGAACGAGCAATTTCGATGCTTCTTTTGGCCCCATCTTGCCGACCTTTAGGTTGAGAACCCATTCATATGAATCCCCACTCGAGAAAGACCATTCACCAAAACAGAAGCGGCAGATCCATATCTTTTTAAGCAAAAGTGGTTAATTCTTTTTCTAATCTTTCTATGGTTGTTCATTTTTGTAGAATCGGGTGATTCCCAAGTGAGTGTTGTAGATCTACCGCCCCTCCTTTTCTTTAGTATGTCATTCGTCGCTATCGCTGGAATACCTTCCTTCCTCTACGACAAGAAATGAAAACACCCCTTCCTTTGCCGTAGCTGCAGAACAGCAGGTTGCTATGAAGAAGAGTCGGGATAACGAGCTTTCAAGGTTCAATTCCAGTGGGTTAGAGACTACAGACGTGACTCCCCAAACACCTCAAGTAGGGCTTTACTACTTTCCATTTCTAGGCCTACTAGGATGGGATAGGGATATATTCAACTAGAGTACCATCGGTCAACCTCTAAGATTTGACGTGGTATATAAACCTGTAGAATGGGATCATCATGAGTTGGGAAACTTACTACTAGCCACTACCAATTACTTTCTTAGCTGGGTTACTATCTGAAATATTTAATTTTGTACCTAGTATCGCTTAGGTTAAGGTTCTGCCTAAATGGTTTCCCTTTTTTATAGGGAGAAAGGGCCATCAGCTAACAGGTTTTCCCGGATGGAATACGGAGCTTGGCTGCCCAGGGGAATATCCATCCTTTATTACCACCACCCTATGTGGGCCAGCAGGAGTGCGATAGGCCAACCTTATTCCTATGTATTTTCATCCGTATTTATGAGGATAACAGGGACTTACAACTTAAAGGCTCGTTGAGACCTAGCTTCCATTATCGACTGGAAAGTAGACAGATTCGTAGTTGAAGGGGATGAGACCCATTTTAGGACAGGAGCCTTATTCTCTACTTGCAAAGGATTCGATCTGGAGAAATTTTTGTGGAAATGGTGTAAACCGAACCTAGAGAAGAAGGGTGGACCGCACCATCAGATGCAGCAGGAGAGGAGTGAGAGGGGACAATCAGCCCCAATCCGATCGAAGATCAAGTAGCTGGGTGCAGAAAGACCTCTTTTGTAACAGGAAAGGATGTGAACCAAAGCAATAGAACTCTTAACCGGGAATGTAGGGGCGGAGTGATAAACCGAATGAGAATAGATGGGGGGGGTAATATGATCGATGTTTGCTCAAATAAATGTCGAATCGGGATCAACTGGGACAGAACTAAAGCAAGGGTCTTTTTCATCCAGGGGGATGAAAAAGCTAAATGCGTCGAAGGAAACTGATAGCACTTCAGCTAGAACGGTACCCATCAACTTCATATGCTATATATCGATAGAGCTAACGTTAGTGCTATTCCTTAACGGAGGGAGGGGAAGGAAAGCCAGAAATCTTGTTTTTTTATCATTTATCTTTCCTTTCGTTTCCTTACGTCTATACGAGCTTCTTTTGATTCGATGGCAGACAGTTTGCAGCCTTTGGGAGTGACCTCTTGGTGTTGCAGTAGTTGTTAGTGCCATTCTTTCAATCCTAGTAACCATTACATGAAGTGTCCTGAGTGCTTATGACTCTTTCTTTACCCCTTCCAGGCATCCAACCAAAAGGTATCCTCTACTCGTTTTCAGAAAAATCCCAGTGAGCAACTTTCTGTCATGTATTTCCTTCCATACCCATACCTGCGCATAAAGCAGGAATATCAATCGCTATTTCAAACTACTATTTAAGCTGGAGAGCTTTCTTTCCTGACTCGTCCATTCAGCCGTCCTCCCTCTCCCTATCCGTCAAGTCCGGGCTATCCTATTATTTTTCATTCCGTTTGGCTTGGTTCCTTGCTGCAGGTACATGACTTGATCTAAAGCTGGCTCTTGATCCGAAGTGATTGATGAAGGGCAAGGCTCTGACTATGCTACCGGCTAGTGACCGCGGGTGTAGGGTGAACATGACTTTGGGAGAAAGAAGTAGCGAAACTTTAAAATGGAGAGGAACGACCATCTGAGGTTACGAGACTAGCTTCATCTATAAAAGGGGTGCCTTAGCCTTTTTCGTACATGGGATCCACCCAAGCCACTTTTAGAACATAAAGTCTGGGATTTAGCCCAGGAGAAAGTATACGATCTGAATGAAGCTTGAAGCCCTAAAACAGCACTAAGTAGAAAAAGGGATAATGACGAGGTCAAAGCAGGTGAAGAAAGTGGGCAAAACCTATGAACGCTATCGAAAAAACGAGTTTCCTTAGCCCGTAGTCGGGAAAGGAAGCTAAGTTAGTTTTGCCAATCATTCACCTATCAAAGGGATAGGGTTCCCCCTTTAAGGCCTAATGGGGCATTCTATAGACAGGTTCCAATCCACTTCTATCATCTTCATTTTCGGATGGGTGCGCCAAGGCTAACACAACGAAATATCACCTCGCTCCTCTACTATCACTCGAATTATTCGATTCCTTGACTAGGTAGGTCTCAGTCTAGCTGTCCTAACAGCAATTTATTCTTCTATTTTTTCGGTGTGTTAAGTAAATATTGTGTAGCGAGGTTATCTTATTTGGGGTCTATTCTCATTCGTATTTCGTATAGCGGTTTAGGTCTTCTAATAGAATGGAACTTCCTCCTCCACCTCATGTGTCTATCTTAAATGCCGATTCTTCTTAGTGGTCTATTGGATAAGCAGCGGGGGTTTGAGTTCCACCCCTATCCCAGTTAAAGGCTAGGGTAATGCTTTGACACCTTGATCAAAAGGAGATTGTGCCCTTCTCCTAGTAAGCGATAGGCTAATGGGAAAGCTTGCACCTTCTCTGACTTGATCCACTTTGAAAGAGACAGAAAAGTATAGAAGAAACTGCTCTTACATCCTTATCAAGTGAGAGACCGACACGAGGAACTGCAATAACTGAAAGAAAAGGGTTAGCTGGATATTCTAAAGCCCTATTCATTAGGGAGCAAATGATCTTCTATTTTATAGAGGAGACAGGTAGAGATCAGAATTCGTGATGAGAAAACTTTTGTTTCGTAAAAAGAAGCAAAGTAGATAAAGGGGGCGGGCTCTTCTATGATTGTTTCCTTTTATTCAATATTTATTAGTTTATTCAACGACCATGCAAAGCTTCGTTTTGACGATTGGATTTGCCTGTATCAAACCTCCGTTCGCAGCTATTTATTATCAATTCCAACCTTGCGGACTCTACGGGACTAGTCTAAGATAAAAAAAATTGAATGGATTTGGATCAAATCTCAAATCAAGGAAGGGGGGTGCCTGGAGCAGCCTTTTTAAAACCCGCTCCCGGGCTTCCTCGTTTTTAGCGAGGACTTCCATGGCGTCCCTTTTCCCAAATGCCAGATCATTAAGAGTAGAACCGACCGGCTTTACCCACTCGACTGGATCTAAAAAAAGGCTATGAAGGTGTCCTTCCTAGAAGTCTCTCTCGGAAGAACTTAGGCATTCAAAGGGCCCCTCCCCCATTGAATGACGTGAGGAAAGAGAAGACGAGCAGGAGTGAAAAGAGGAATCTTCCTCACTTCCACTAGAAGGGCCACCCTCAGCTAAGAAGCTGCTTAAATGAAGGTATCACACATGGATATCTAAAAGAATGCGGTGGAACACCTTTTTTGACAAAAGGAGATGAACTCGATGGATGTGTTCCACCGCATTCTTTTAGATATCCACATGTGATGCCTTCATTTAAGCAGCTTCTTAGCAGAGGGTGGCCCTTCCAGTGGAAGTGAGGAAGTTTCCTTTCTTCACTCCTGCTCGTCTTCTCTTTCCTCACATCATTCGATGGAGGAGGGGCCCTTTTGAATCCCTATGTTCTTCCGAGAGAGACATCTGGGAAGGACACCTTCAAAGCCTTCTATTTGATCCAGTCGAGCGGGTAAAGCTGTTCGGTTCTACTATTAATCATCTTGCATTTGGGAAAAGGGACACCATGGAAGTCCTTGCTAAAAACGAGGAAGCCCGGGAGCGGGTGATAAAAAGGCTACTCCAGGCACCTCCCTTCCTTGATTTGAGATTTGATCCAATTCCATTCTTTTTTTAAAGATTTTCGACTAGTCCCATGTAGTCCGCAGGGCCGGTATTGATCATAAATAGTTGCGAACGGAGGTTTTTTACAGGCAAAAGAAAGCTTCAAGCCAAGGGCATGGATCAGTGAACTCGATGCTAGAAGGCTGCCCCGACTGTGCATCGAGAAGTTCGTCTAGGCATGACTTTATGATGGATTGGATTCTCCAACAAAAGCTCTTATTGCCCGCTCCGCTACTAAACTCATTTGGAGAAAGCAAATAGGACTCCCGAAGGGGCAGGGCATAAACTAATTTTTCCCATTGCATTCGACAACTAGTCATGGAAAAAGGTAAGAATGCCTAAGCGAGACAAGAAGGAATTAAGGAGCTATTCCCTTAGTGACAGTAGCATCTTTCTTTTGAACATTCGGACATTGTAGGCTCCCCTCCTTATAAGGACTGGGAAACAAAGACTAACATTCACGGATAACTAGACAGTCTCGGTAGATATCTTACACGGAAGGTCTCTTGCAAGCCAGAAAGTTCTACAAAACGGTCTAACTCAAATCCCTTCCTTCAATGAGTAAATGGGACAGCTTTTATCTAATGCTTTTGTTTGGACCTGACTCTTGGCTTGTGAACTTAGCCAATTGAAGGTGCTAGAAAAAAAAAACTAAAATAGGAATGGAATTTAGGGACAGATATAGTATCGCTGAACAGCTAAAATGAATAGTAGCGGTAGGTGAAGGGAATGGTGTGCAGAGGAAGGGGGAGCATGCAGGATCACAACAACAAGTAAGGAGCAAATGTTACCTTCTTTCACTATGAAAAGTTCAATCTTTGTGATTCCCCATGGAACTTGACTGAAATCGGTTCCATTCGCGGGAATCGATTGTTCTTCTCTATAGAAAATTGAACATAGTGTTAGAATAATACCCTTAGATCTTCTAGACTATTCTCTTCACCACCCTATAGAGTCTTGGTGAATAGAAAATAGAGGAATTGAAGAAAAGAAAAACATGGAACAAAGAGAAGAGAAGGAGAATTGGCTTCTTCTCTATTTTTCTTGAAGAGTCGTCTTTTCTTCGTCCCGAAGAATCCCAATTGCAGAGAGGAAAACCTAGGAGAGAAAACTCTCTCCTTCTCCTTCAAAGTGGCGGCACTTTTAGGAGGTTAGGGTTCAAATTTTTCTCACTCATTTTCAGTTTAATAAGAAGAGTATATATAAAAGACTCTTCTTGCCAAATCCT
>JAKNRG010110030.1:3252-13783 GCA_024706555.1 Mandevilla sanderi x Mandevilla atroviolacea | reverse complement strand
CCTGGTGGGGTTGAGTTTCAGCTTGTGGATCATGGTCTTTTCTCTGACCCCTAGCATTTGCCTTATTTCCCAGGCAAAAACCTCTTGACGTTGCTAGAGGAAATGGACGAGTTCCTCCTATTCTTTTGATAGGAGGGTGGAACACACCCTAACCTTTCGCCCTGGTGCAAGTTCCACTTCTTCAGGGTTCAATTTGGTTGGGATGCTTTCTGGCCGGGTTGCTGTCTCGCCATCTCGTCCTTCAGGCGACTTCCCATTTGACACTTACTCGACCACCCCAATCTGTATTGGCTTAGGATGGGCCCTCGACTGCCTTTCGAGCCTTTTTTGGCCCATCTGATATTGCAGGATATGGCGGGGGTTGCTTTCAACCTTTGCGATCTCCCCCATCGTAGGGAATTTTATCCTTTGATGGGGTAAGGAAGCTACCATTTCGAACTTTTCCTGCTAGAGGCAACCCAAAATAGCATTGTAAAATGAATTTAGGTCAAGGACCAGAAAGTGTACCTTTTCCAACCTCTAGGCGGGTTCCTCCCCCAGAATGACGTCCAGGTCAATGGTGCCTTTAACGTCGACCTTATGGTTGGTGAAGCCCTCGAGCTAGCCGTTGTAAGGGGTGAGGTGTGCATCAGGGAGCCCCATTTCTTTAAAGCAGGAATAATACAGAATATCTCTGGAGGCCCCCGTGTCCACCAGAATCCTCTTCACTCTGCTCCGAGTGGCCTGGTTGGTCAACACCGCCTCAATGGAGAGGGGATGGCTCCTCACTTCCAAGCTTTGGTGCAGCTCCCATCTGTGGAACGTGATGCCATTGTCCTCGCCATATGTCTCCATTACGGCCATCACTTGATTGACGGTGTGAATCTGCTTATGTAGTTGAGTCATAGAGGGTGGATCCGCCAGGATGTCATTTATTATCCTCTCTTCAACTTGTCCTTTGGCTGGACCTGCCTGTCCCCTGTCCCGAAAATTTACCAAGTGCCCCTATTTTATTAGCCTTTCAATTGCTCGCTTCAAATGTGTTCAATGCTCGCTCAAGTGGCTGTGGTCTTTGTGGAAGGCACAATACTTGCTTTTGTCCCTCCACCCTTGATTGTCAGGCCTCAGCGGTTTTGGGTCTTGTACCCCGTGCTGTTCCTTTATGATTGTGATCAAATCTGCCCTTGGAAGAGTCAACGGGGTGAAGGTTTCTGTCCTTCTAGTTCTGTTCTTGTCCTCTCCATTACTTTCAACTTTCTGGTAGGGATTGGGCTTCCTTTCCTGCTGGCCCTTTGAAGACTCGGCGAGAGCAAAGTGCCTGGCCACGTTCAGCATCTCGCTCACTGATCTCGGCTTCCTCACATTGAACTCGGCCGTGAGCAAGATGGATGAGATGAAAGAGGACATGAGGACATCAGAACTCACTCCGTCTATCTCGTCGTAGACATTCTTAAAGCGGTCGACGAAGGCCATCAGGGTTTCTCCCGCCCTCTGCTTGGTATTAACCAAGTCGGCTTGGCTCTTGGGCAGGTCTCCAGCTATCCCAAACCTGGACATGAACATCTTCTAGAGTTCCTTCCAGCTGTCAATAAAGTCTTTCCTTAGGTTGGAGAACCAACTCATTGCCTTCGCTCCCAAGGTTCCTGGTAAGGCTTTGCACAGAGTGGCCTCGTCGGCATTAATAACGCCCATCATGGCCATATATCTACACACGTGGTCAAGGGGCTTGCCTTTTCCTGTGTAGATGGCGAACTGGGGGAGTTTCAACTTGGAGCTAGCTGTGGACTCCCTTATTCAGCATGTGAAGGGGCTTCCCCCCAGATTGGTCGATGGGTTGGGGGACTTGCTTCGGCTCCTGGACCGTTCCCTTCTGTAGGATCCATCAGAGAGCCTAGAAGATCCGTCCCCATGTCTACGCGAAGGTTCCCTTCGAAGGGTCCTTCCTCTCTCAACCCTGAGACGTGACTCTCCCACCTGACCGGTTGTCTTGGTAGGCGGGGAACGTTGCCTCCTGGCTGGGATTTGTCGTTCCTCCTGTCTAGGCGAGGGCATGCTGCCTCGAGGGGCCTCTACAGGGGCTGCAGGGGCTGCCTGGGGACAGGTTTTCTCTAAAGCAGTGGAAGAATCTCCCACCGGTGGCTGCAAGTACTGTCCTCCTGCGACCATCCTTTGGCTGAGGGCCAGCCATTCTTTCATCCGCTAGTTCTCCTCCCTAAGCCTCTGAAGTTCCGCTGTGGTAGGGTCTTCCACAGGCTGTTGGGATGGATGAGCCTCAGACCTGGAGCGTTGTTGGTTGAGGTGAGTCTCAACTCATGGTCCCCCAGGCTCAGCCTCTGCTTAGCAGGGCGGTGCTTCTCCTCCCCTACTGGGATCATAAAGTCGAACAAGGACGACTGCCTTTGTCTAGGGGCAACCGGGGGATCCAAAGGTCTAGCTCCTGATGACCTACTTGGGTCAGATGAACCTTGGTTTTGGATGATCGGTAGTTTACTCATGGTTTTATCGTTGAGATGGTGGCTATCAGAAGATTGTAAGGTGGCTTTCTAAGGTTTCCCTGTAACGGTACCAAACTGATGTGGAAAAAATTAGTGTTGGATCGTCCAATGAGTTTTGGTGAGAAATATGAGAAGGAAAATGGGCCTGTTTCGTGAGGAACTTGAAAGAAAAAAAGACAAAGAAAGGTGACCGGAGGTTTTTGCTCTGGGAACCTTCTCCGATGCTTAAGTCAGAGGATGTTGGTTCTCACAATGCAGAGCAAAAAGGATAAATATCTAGGGTTAGAATGTCGTACTTGGGGAGAAAGAAGAAGAGAAGCTTTTATACTCTCTTCTCTCTTTCTCCCTCCATATTGGTCCGTTAGAGCAGAATATTCTCTACCCTTTCAGCTGGTGACACGTGGAGGCTAGCATTTAATTCCCTGATACACTCCAGTCTGCCCGATAGCAGGGAGCAGGAACTTGGGCGCTCCTCGGTCGAAAGGGTGTCAGGAATCATTGTCCGGACACCCTTTTTGTCTCTTCCTTCTTTTCTTTTTCTTGTTTGTTACTCATCAAAGCTTGGGATAGGACAACTCCATTTCGACTGAGGGCGTTCAGCCCCCCTTCAATTTGTTTGGTGTTGGCCCAGTTGGGAGGTCCAACTTGGTTTCCTCGTTTAGGCCTAATCAAGCCTAGCTTCTTTTTAATGCGTTGGGCTTTTGCCCTTCTCTTGCTGTCATCTTCAACATGGCCCATGGAAGCTTGACGTTGAGAAGGATGAGATGGCAAATAAAGATCTAGAAGTGGCAAGTAAACCAACAACCACACACAAAGAGAATAGAGAAGAAGAAATCGATACAAAGATTTATGAGATTCAACCAAATGCCCATGTCTTCAAATAGGAACAGAGAGAGGTTATAACCCTTGACAGCAATAAAATGTCAATGAATAAATTAGAGCCTTTGCTGAAGATATATGTTTATCAACTCTAGGAGCACGTTCTGCTAGCTGAAATACTGTATGGAATCAAAGCTCAACTTCCATGTGTTTTCTGGTTCTCCCCTTCTAGAAAAGAACCTGAGTAGAGAATTGGAATAGGGCACAAATTACTTTTCCTTTTAACAGTCAGCCCAACTGTCTCAGACATGTCTGGATTTTCTTTCTTCACATCACAGCAATTCTCCAGTCAAAATGAAACAATAGTTGTGCAAGAGGCAATGCAATGTTAGGTAGAGCAAATGATATTCCTGGGCAGATCCTTCTTCCAGCACCAAATGGTATATATTCAAAATCATTTCCTTTCTAATTAATCTTAGAATCAAGAAATCTTTTAGGCAATGTTTCAGCATCAGACCAACTTGTCGGATCTCAGCCGATTGCCCACTCATTCACCATAACTCTGGCCTTGGATGGTATACAAAATCCGTTGATTTCACATTGTTCACTGCATTCTCATAAAGGTAGCAATGGAGCACTAGGGTGTAGTCTCAAGGTTTCATTGATGACTACTTGTAAGTATTTTAATTCCTGAAGGCTAGATTCTTTAAAATTTCCAATTTCATGAAAGAAACTTCTAACCTCATATTGTGCTCTTTTCATTACACTAGGATTTTTTATCAATTCAAACATCGCCCATTCTATGACTGCTGAAGATGTCTCGCTGCTATCACTGAATATATCATGAAATAGTAGGAATTTCGATAGGCTTTAATTCTGGAGACTACAAAATTACATTCTTGATTATCAAAATTTACAATAATGTGCAAAAATTAATTAAAAGTTCAAACGGAAAAGAAAAATTGCATCAACCTGATGAAGAGTTTATATAAGCACAAACCATTGGTAGAAAGCAAACTTGAGCAAAAATTGTATCACAATTTACAAACTGATCTTTCTTTAAAAATGCTAGCTGATTTTAAGGTTTGTCCTGTAAATTTTATAGCACAACGAATTTTGCAGGATTTCTTAATGCATATATGTAGAAGTATATATGTCGAAGGTTGATGACAAGTTCTCCTTTTGATCATGTTTAGCAAGTAGATGCATGCAAAGATAACAAAGACCCTACAATTAGAAAATGATAAGAATTAGACTCTATGGACGAATCTAGATTAGTTTCACCGAAGTGATGGGTATAACTAATGCTCTAAGAAGAAAAAAAAGAAAATGATAAGCATTTACTGACAAAGATGATTGCCTTAAGAGCATCTCCAATGGGGGTGCAAAAGCAGGTGAAAGATAATGTAGGAGAGAGAGGGTGAGGGGTGAAGAATTGGAGTGGGGTGTAAAGAAGGGTGCTTATTTTGCCAAGTAGAAGAGAGAGAGTTGGAGGGTGCAAAATTATGCACCAGTGCTTTAGGAGAAAAAAAGGGAGAAAAGTGATAAAATATTAAGATGAGTTGGTTATTTAATTAAGAAATAAAATAAGTTAGAAAAAGTGAATCCCATTTTAAGCACCCAAGCCATTGGAGTATAGGGGAACAAAAGTGAACAGGTACCTAAAATGCTTACGTGGCACGTGAAACCCACTTTATGCACCCCTTGTAGGGGTGCACCATTGGAGATGCCCTAAATGTTGCTATCAGTAAATTCAACTTCATGGTTCCCTGCTTCTTGAATATTTAGAAGAACGTCAATGAAATCCTCCTTTGCTTCTCCTGTTTTATAATTGGCATTTCTATGTTTCAACCTGTGTTCCAACAGAATGCTTTCAAGTACTGCATCGACCTTCTTGTGTATGATTTCCATACTTCGTTTGAATCCACTGATCACTTGAAGAAATTTTAAAGAAGGGTAAATGTCTGCGATGTTAAATCCAGCCGCTAACTCTGTTAATTTCTGCACAACCAACTTGAATTGTTATTGATATTCGTTTCTTCTACCAAAAGCTGCACGAGCTGTGATTTCATAAGTCAATGAAAAAAATCCTTTCGCTAAGGTTGATCGATGATTCCTCATGCAAACAAATGTATCTAATCATTTTCAACACTGCCACTTCCCTTATGGATTGGAATGTCAGAACACGTTTATGACTTAGAAGTTCCATCGTGCTAACTTTTCGCAGTTGTCTCCAGTAATTTCCTTATGGAGAAAGAAATGTCAGTGAAATTATACGAGAGAATCCTCAAAGCAAGAATGTTGGAAGGTCTATAAGAGAAGAGGAGATCATGTGTCTTCAAAACCTCTTTGGCAACTTCTGGTAAGGAGACAACAATAACCGAAACTTCACCGATCTTTAGGTTCATCAGAGCTCCATATTTCTTGGCCAAATCTCTCAGAACACGGTGGAATGGACCTCCCGAGAGCTGATGCATGTTTCCAAAGATTGGAAACCCCTTCGGTCCCGGAGGCAATTTGAGTTGAGAAATTGAAGAAAATGCAAAATCTGAAAGATTGTTTTAGAGGCCGAAAAGACTGAATTTCATTGATTGAATAAGGAGCAATTTATAGTACAATAGAGGCGGTGCCTCATAGATCTAATGGCTGGAATAAGTTTACACTTGTCCATAATCTAATCGGTTTGTTACAAAAGGTACAAGTAATCAGCAGAGAGAAGAACAGCAATCCGAATATCCTCTCTGATTTTGGGTGTCAACTTGTACAGACCATGTGCTGCTAGTTGAGCTTGAACAGTTGGCTCACTAAGCTGGCTTGAGCTGGCAGCTAAGACTCTGCTCTGCTTTGGTGATATTCTCAGCTTTATCCGTCAAACTGGAGGGACTCGTTGTTACTCCAAGTTTGGAAATAAGATAGGTAAACCTGCCATGAGAGAGTGGTTTGGTGAGACAGTCTACAATCTGCTCAGATGAGGGAACATACAATACTCTCACTTGCTTGTTGAGAACCTGGTCTCTAACAAAATGCAAGTCTATCTCAATATGTTTTGTTCGTGCATGAAACACTGGATTTGAAGCTAAGGCTGAGGCACTAATGTTGTCACGCCAGATGGTGGGAGTTGAGAAAACTGCAAACCTAAGTTCTTTGAAGAGGGACAAAGTCCAACAAATCTCAGCAGCAAGGTGAGCTAAAGCTCGATATTCTGATTCAGCACTAGATCTTGCTACAACAGACTGTTTCTTTTAGGACCAAGACACCAAAGTGTCACCAAAGAAAAGACAGTAACCTCCAACACTTTTCCTGTCATCAGGGCAACAAGCCCAATCTGCATCAGAGAACCCCACCAGATCAAGATGCTTAGAAGGTTTGATGTGTAGTCCAAGACTTTGTGTTCCTTTGAGATATCTCAAAACTCGTTTTAAGGCTTGCCAGTGAACATCTGTGGGAGATTTGAGGAATTGGCTTAGCTTGTTCACAATGAAGGCAATATCTTGTCTGGTGTTAGTTAGATACTGCAGTGCTCCAACTGTGCTTCGGTAAGATGTAGGATCTGGTAGAGGGACACCATCATAAGCAGAGAGTGACTTGTTACTACAGTTGGAGTGGAACAAGGCTTACTTGAACTCATTTGTAATTTTTCAAGCAGATCTTGTATGTATTTAGTTTGATTGAGGTAGAAGCCAGTAGGTCCTCTTGTAATTTGAAAACCAAGAAAATAATTCACAGGACCTAAGTCTTTGAGAGCAAAGACTTTGTTTAAAGTCTTGACAAATTCCTGCAACAGCTTCATAGAATTCGCAGTGAGAAGCATATCATCAACATAAACCAGTAACATAAGGATTTGTTTCCCTTTTGTGAAAAAGAACAATAATGAATCACTCTTACTATTGCTGAAACCATATGAGATCAGAAAGGTTTTTAACCTATCATACCAAGCTCTTGGAGCTTGTTTCAGACCATAGAGTTCTTTGTGAAGCTTCCAAACATGATGAGGAAAGAGAGGGTTGATAAAGCCAACTGGTTGCTCCATAAACAATTCCTCTAAAAGATAGCCATTAAGGAAAGCATTATTAACATCTATTTGTTAGATAGGCTAGTTAAAAGTAGCAGCTAATGTCAAAATGATCTTGATCATTGATGGCTTAATGACTGGACTAAAGGTCTCAAAGAAATCAACCCCTGGTGTTTGATGAAACCCTTTAGCCACTAGCTTGGCTTTGTGTTTTAAAATGGAACCATCCGGTCTTAATTTGGTCTTCAACACCCACTTGTTTCCTATAACTTTCTGATTCTTCTCCCTACGCACCAAGGACCAGGTCTGATTTCTTTGTAGTGCTTGAAGCTCCTCCTTCATGGCACTATACCACTGTGACTGTGACAAAGCATCTGTTACAGTTTGTGGTTCTCTGATATTTGGTCTCAAAACAGCAGTGCCAACATAAGGAGCTTTAGGTTTAAACACTCCAGATTTACTCCTGGTAATCATGGGATGGATAGAAGGCTGCTCAGGATGATCACTGGAGCTGGAGGACTGTATGTCAGGAAAGGCAGGTGAAGAAAAGACAAATGGAATGAGTAGGGGAGGTACTTGATTTAGCATGTTGTACATCTGATGATTGACTTGGGAAAGAAACTTCTCTAGAGTCAGCAACTACTGAAGGAGAACACTGAGAAGAGGTATAAGGAATGACTACAGCTGAAGGTAGAATAGGAGGAATAGTACTGCTGGATTGAGGAGAGAAAATTGAGGTGAAGGGAAAGTCATGAGGATTGAATATGACATGCCTGGACACAAAGATTCTGCCAGAAGAGGAAAGACATTTATAACCTTTATGTAAGGTGCTATACCCTATGAAAATACATTTTTGAGTATGAACAGTGAATTTGTGTTTATTGTAAGCTCTTAGATAAGGATAACAGGCACAACCAAAAGGTTGGAGCAGAGAATAATTTGGTAACCTGTGATATAATGTCTCAAAGGGACTCTTGTCCTTTAGAATAGGGGTAGGTAATATGTTGATCAAGTAGACAGCTGTTTGAAAAGCATCCCACCAGTAGGTTACAGGCATTTTTGCTTGAGCCAAAAGAGTGAGTCCTACTTCAGCTATTTGTCTATGTTTCCTTTCAGCTCTCCCATTTTGCTGAGAGGTATAAGGACAGGACACTCTTGTTTCAATACCATTCTTGTGAGCAAAGCTAATAACAGGTTGGAATTCTCCACCAAAGTCAGATTGTATGGATTTGATTGAAGTTTCAAATTGTTTTTCAGCCATAGTTTTGAAAGATAAGAAAGCAGCAAAGGTTTCACTCTTAGTTCTTAAGGGATATATCCAAGAGTAACGTGTATGATCATCAACGAAAACCACATAGTATCTAAAACCAGAAGTTGACATTACTGGTACAGGACCCCATAGATCTGTATGCACTAACTCAAGAGGTACTTTGGCAAGAGAAGTAGATAATGAAAAAGGAAGCTTATGTAATTTTCCATATTGACAAGATTCACAAAAGAAATCTGGATTAGCATTAATTTTGGATGCATTACAAATATTTAAGACTTTAGAAAGAACTTTAACACTGGGGTGACCAAGAGTCCTATGCCAAAACTGAAAGTCCTTAGTGACTATAGCAGAACAGGCTTTGGGTTGACAAGATGTATTGGTGCCTTTGTGACTAATGATGTAGAGACCATTCTCAGCCTTCCCTTCCAGCAGATTCTGCCCGGTTGAAGTTTCCTTCACAAGACAATAATCTGAGTTAAAACATACTGAAACATCATTATCTTTGGTAAGCTGTGAAATGCTAAGAAGGTTGTTGTTGATTTGAGGGACATGAAGAATATTACCAAGAAGAAGAGGTTTATCACATGAAGTAAGTAAAGAGTTACCAGTATGTAAAATATCTAGAGCCTTACCATCTCCCACAACAAGTTTTTGATTACCAGAGTAGGCTGTTTTCTGATCCAACAGATTTTCATCCACTATCCAAAAACCAAGAAGAGTCAGCAACTGACTCAGGAGAAGCTATGAAAGCTGAAAAATCAGGGGTGGCCTGTCCTCCTCTATGTCCTGTAGTGTTGTTTCTTCCTCCAGACTCAAAATAGGAACCAAAACTTCTATCAAATCTGTGAAAACAATTTCCAGCAATGTGCCCTACCTTGTTGCATAGTTGACAAGTTGGTTTGTTAGGAGAGTAACTCCTTGCACCTCTTGCCTCTAAACCTTCCTCCTCTCCCCCTGAAATTTGACCTTCCATGAGGACTTATATCACTGGACTTAGGACCTTTAGGACTGTCTCTATGAATAGCCATGTTGGCCATAAGATGAGGTAAGTTAGGATTGCTGTATGAATGAAGTTGTTCCAGTCTACTTTCAAAAGTGAGAAGCAATGACTTAAATTCCATCCAAGTTAGATCCTCTTTAGCCTTAATTTGGACCACTATAGGGGTATATTCAGCATCCAACCCAACAAGAATTTGAGAGAACAAATCACTGAGAGCAACTGGACTACCTGCAATGGCTAAGTGATCAGCAAGCTCCTTCATCTTGTTTAAATACTCATCATTTTAAGCCCTAATTTTCTTGTCCTCTGTAACTCTCCTTTAAAAAACAAAACCCTGGACTTAGAGTGTGTTCCAACTAGGCACTTGATAGATTGCCACAGTTGTGAGGAGGTCTTACAATCTATCAGTTGACACCCTATCTCTGGTGATATGTTACTCAGTAGCCAGCCAAGAATCAATTGATCCGTGGCATGCCAGGTGATGTATTCTGGATTAGTAGTGCCTCCTGAAGTTAAAATTTCTTCAGGAGCAACTGATGTTCCAGAAATGAAACCATAAAGGTTATGACCTCTTAGAATGGGTAGAATCATGGCCTTCCAAAACAGAAAATTGTGCCTCTCCAACTTGACACAGTTGAAAGCCGAGAGAATGTTACCCAAGCTTGTGCCCTTTGTGAAACTTGATTGCTGTGCTTGGGGGGATTTCTCTGTCACATGATCAGTAGCCATTATTGGCAAAATACCTCTAATACCAAGTTGAGGAATTGAAGAAAATGCAAAATCTGAAAGATTGTTTTAGAGGCCGAAAAGACTGAATTTCATTGATTGAATAAGGAGCAATTTATAGTACAATAGAGGCGGTGCCTCACAGATCTAATGGCTGGAATAAGTTTACACTTGTCCATAATCTAATGGGTTTGTTACAAAAGGTACAGGTAATCAGCAGAGAGAAGAAC
>JAKNRG010110012.1:0-14118 GCA_024706555.1 Mandevilla sanderi x Mandevilla atroviolacea | reverse complement strand
GTAATTTTATAATATATAATAAATAAAATAAATATATATTA
This sequence comes from Mandevilla sanderi x Mandevilla atroviolacea, assembly GCA_024706555.1. NCBI lineage: Eukaryota > Viridiplantae > Streptophyta > Magnoliopsida > Gentianales > Apocynaceae > Mandevilla > Mandevilla sanderi x Mandevilla atroviolacea. The sequence goes on along the minus strand of JAKNRG010110012.1, from coordinate 14,077 downwards.
TGTTAAAAATAAAATATTAATATGAGTTGTTATTTGATTAAAAAATGAAATGAGTTGGATAAAGTGGATCCCATTTAAACACCTCCTTGAGGTGAATCATTGGAATGTATGGGAGCAAAAATAAGAAGGTGCCTAAAATGCTTACGTGGCATGTAAGACCCGCTTTATGCACCTCTTGTAAGGGTGCACCATTGGAGATGTCCTAACAGTACTAATTTTGAGTTCTACAACTGGCTCCATATTTTGTAAAATTCGAAATGAACTTTTTGCTTTTTGTTGCATTGACTCCTCTTTGTTTTTTAATCACTTGAGCTTGAGCCTAACTTGTCATTTCTTCCCTTTTGTCTTCATTCTTGGCATCTTTAATTCTTACTTTCCCCCTCAAACTAGAGGGGACTGCTAGTCACTCGTGGTTTGGAAACCGGATAATGAAACTGTGTGAGATAGAGACTTGGCAAAACAATCTGCTAGCTGATCATGTGAAGGCACATATTGATTCTTAACCTTTTAGAGATGACAAGGTCTCTAATGAAATGTAAATCTATTTCTATGTGCTTTGTTCGAGCATGGAACACTGGGTTGGCAGCTAGAGCTGAAGTGTTAATGTTGTCACACCAAACAACTGGAGTGGTATCACGATGAAAGTTCAATTTTGAGAGAAGGAATTGAGTCCAAAGTATCTCTGAAGCTATTAAGGCTAAGGCTTTGTACTTTGATTCTCAACTGGACCTAGCTACCATGCTTTATTTCTTTGAGGACCATGAGATTAGATTATCACTAAAGAACAAACAATAACCACTGATGGACCTTCTGTCATCTAGACAAGATGCCTAGTTCGCATTCGAGAAGCTAACCGGGCCAAGACTTCCTCAAGGTTTAATGTGTGAACATAGATGCTGAGTTCCCTTAAGATATCGTAAGTCCTTTTTCAAAGACTTTGAGTGCATATCAGTTGGCCTTTGAAGAAATTGGCTCAATTTTTTTTATTTTTTTATTTTCTAAAAGACAAATCTGGTCTAATGTTGGTTAGGTATTGCAAGGCTCCAATGACTCTTCTATAATGTTCATCAAGTTGCCTCCCATCATCTATTGATTGCATTTCGCCTGCCATTGAGGGTGTTGGACTCGTCTTACAATTTGACATGCCTAACTTTACTAATAGATCATTTATATACTTGGATTGATTCAAGAAAAGACCACTCTAATCTCTATAAACCTGGAAACTAAGAAAGTAACGCAGTGACCAAGATCTTTTAGAGCATACGTGTGATTCAAAGTGTTGGGAGATACGCAAAAAAAAACCTACCTATTTTTGAAATCTTGTGTAATAGATATTAATAAAATGATATGGTTCTTTTGAATAACTCTCTACTAATACACATTGCTAATATGTGCAAGAAGTCCACATGATTTAAACAGATAAGTCTAAGTGATTGGTCGTTCTTCACAATAAGGTTTAGACTATGTAAACTTTAGATCATAAGCAAATTTGTTCTTGGTTGATCGATGAAAGTGGGACGTCCATCGCACAAAGATCAAAATACAATAGTTTCCTTTAGTATGGTGACTTACCTTGGTCATTGGGTAGGGCTCCAGTGCTATTGTGTTAGTTACTCATTGTGTGGCACATTAGAAGTGTAGAATAAGACCATGTAGTGGTTATTCTCTAAAACATACTATCAAAGAAAAGAGAATAAATACCTCTACTGCTACAACGTGGACAATACCCATGACATAGTGTAGGTTGCTGGTTTGGCAAGCTAACTCTGTGTACTTTGATGTACCATATGTGAGTGAGATCACATAATAGAGATCAATAACCTCGTATGTTGGGTGCATGAATTTAGTTAGTTAAGATAGACTTATACAATAGGGTCTCTAAGCCATCTCATTTATGAGATGGATTGATCACCCCTCTTGAGAGTGGTTCTAGTTAATTCACTTCTAGGGCCTGGTAGTACAATATTGGATTGTATTGGATATTCTTCTAATGAATATTCAGGGTGAATTAATGGTAAACGAACCAAGATATCTATGGATGATAGATGCTATTGAGAAAGATGATAGTACAATTGGACCTATGCTCAATAGTGGGTGTTACATAGAAAGGTTCAAACTGTCAACACCTGTAGGTCAAAGACTGGATATTTGTGTACTTCTATATATTTATAAATATAGGAATGTTCTTGGAGTACATCATCTTTTTATAGTGATATTAGAAGATGTTCAAAATGAAAAGCAAAAAAAAAAATCTATTTTGGTAGCAGGGGTATTTTGGTCATTTGTAGAGCCAAGAGAATTATGTCTTAAGGTCCTTGGGCTAGCTCAATTTACCTTAGTGATATTATATATCACAACTATAGTGTAAATAGAGGTAGTAGAAGAGATTAATTTTTTTCAAAGAAAGCCTGAATAATTAATTTGGACTAATGTCTAAGAAATTAATTATTCTGGGCTTGAATAAAATAAAAGAACTAGTATTTTATTTGTGGATAATTAACTTGGGCTTCGTGTCCTAAGAATTAATTATTGGGCTCAAATAAACAATAAGAGAAGAGTCTTATTTAATTAATTAGGGCTCGATTAATTAATTTGAGTTTTAGCCGGAGAAATTAATTAATAAGAAGATTGAACTCACGGGTTTGAGCCCATGGAGTCCATATGGCCGGTCAACCCTTAGGGTTTCTAGGAGTTTCTTTATAAGCTCTCCTAGTGTCAAACCCTAAAAGAGGAGAAAAAAGAAGAAAAAAAGGGAAATTATTATCAGATGATTTCCCGAGAGTGGCGCCTAAGAGAGAGACAAGTGGAGAATGGATTTCCATTCAAACCTAAGAGAAGAAGTTTTCGCCTTTTCTTCTCATTCTCTCTTTCTCTTCTTCTCTTTGTTGTTCTTTAAGTTATGTCTTCTTCCTTTATTCTCTACCTCACCGTAGACCTGTAGTGGTGGTAAGAGAATAGCTTGGAAGAATCTAAGGGTATTAAGACTAACCTTTTGTTGTCTTTTGTTTGAAAGATTAATTCAGGTCTACTAGGAGTTGGTTTGTGCAAAAACAATCCAAGAATATCGATGTTTAGAAAAATTCCAATAAAGCACTTGGGAGTATTTCGCCTATGGTAATGCAAAAATCAATCCTGTGGCTGCTTTTTATTTGTTTTCCTCCCTTCACAAAGTTGTAGTGAACCTTTGAATAAAGGCAAATGAATTCCCAGTCACTATCATATCATCTACATACATTAGCAAGGAAGTATATGTCTGTCACCTTGGTAAACAAATAGTGAAATGTCACTTCTACTATTGAAAAATCCATAATAGAGTAAAAATATTTTTAACCTTTCAAACTATGTTCTTGGAGCTTGCTTTTAAATCGTATATGGCTTTCCTCAATTGCAAACATGATTTGGGAATTCCTTACCAATAAAACCTTCTAATTGAGACATGAAAATCTACTCAGTAAACACACTATTGAGGAAAGCATTATTAATGTCGAGTTGTTGGATATGCCAATTAAAAGACATAGCCAGTATCAGATTAATGGCAAATGGCTTGATAACTAGGTTGAAGGTCTCTGTAAAATCAATTTCAGGAACCTGGTGATACCCTTTAGAGAAACGTGGCTTTCTGTTTTGAAATTGATCCATCTGGCTTGAGCTTTAGTTTGAACATCTATTTACATCCTATAAATTTTTGTGATGGACGTCTAGTCTAGGAACCGAATTCCAAGTATGAATTTTTTTTGTGAGGCTTATATTTCAACAATCATTCCCTTCAACCAATCTGGATGGCTCAAGGCTTCTATAACACTTTGAGGTTCTGATGAAGGTGCAAAGTCAAGAACAACAAGCCCCCACATATGTTGTCTTAGTTTGATTATACCAGCTTTATTTCTAGTGATCATGGGATGCAACGATTGTGGTGGATTTCTTTGCAGATGAGGGAAGTCTGAAGATTGAATTGGTTGTTGCAAATCATAAGAAGACACTTATCTAGAAGAAGAAGTAGAAGAATGTGAAGGACTAACTTTTGTTGTTGTTTGAGAATTTTCTTCTTCATGTTCCAAGTAAGACTCATATGCAATAAAGATTACTAGAGGGAATTTGTTGGTGTCTGTACAATTTTTTGTATTTGAAGAAGTGAATGGATCTGGACTATTTAAGGAGGAATATGGAAAATCTGAAGGGCTGAACACTACATTCCAAGATATGAATGTTCTTTGTTGAGAGTTTAAGCACTTTTATCCTTTGTGCGTAGAACTATAACCAATGAAGAAACATTTTTGAGTATGGAAACTAAATTTGTGTTGATTAGATGGTCTAGTGTAGGGATAACAAGCACATCCAAAAGGTTATAAGAAGGTATAATTTGGTTGCTTGTTATATGACATCTCATAAGGAGTCTTGTTATTAAACATCTCATAAGGAGTTAAACTGAGGTAGGTAACCTGTAATTTTGGTTGCAGTTTGAAATGTCTCCCACCAGAATTTTAGAGGCATCTTAGCATGTGCAAGAAGAGTTAAGACTAACTCATCAATATGTCCATGTTTTGTCTTAGCTCTCCCATTTTGTTGTAAAGTGTATGGGCAAGAGGTTCTAATAGTTATGCCATTTTGATTTGCAAAAGTGATTAGGTTGAAACTCTCATCCATTATCAGATTGAAAAGTTTTAATATGTTTCTCAAATAATTTTTCAAACATCATTTTGAAGTTGGTAAAAGCAGCAAAGACCTCACTCTTGTCTCTTATAGGGTATATCTAAGTAAATCTGGTGTGATCATCCATGATGCTGCTAAAACTCCGGGAAAGATCCGAACCTGCAAGGACTAGCAAGAGAACAAGGGTTGTTCCCAAGTCTCCCTCCGATGGCAAAGTCAGTAAGAATTCTTAAGACTTAGAGAGAGAAAGTGATTAGGGGGATTTTAGCAACGTACCGTAATTCTGAGGGGTGTGGGTCTATTTATAGGCGCTGGTGAGTGGCTGGTGGATGGTTGGGCCTCATGGGCCGGTTCTGACCTTGTGTTGGGCTACAAGGCCTTCTTAATTATAGAGAAGGCCCAATTATCTTAAATGTGGTAAAGCCCAAGTACATTATAAAAAAGGCCCAAGTACACCAATCCACAATGTGACAAAGTATTTATATCTAGAAACTGAGACTGATGGTGAAGGTTCCCAAACATCACTATGTATTAGTTCTAAAGGTTGAGAACTAGCAGAATTAGGAGAATTAAAAGGAAGTTTATGAACTTTATCAAACTGACAAGATTCACAAAGAAAAAAAAAGATTTGGAATTTCATTCTCAATTTGTTGATTACAAGAGGATAAAGCCTTTTTCAAGACAAAATGATTTAGATGTCCTAATACCTTGTGCCAAAATTTGTAATGCCTAGGATAAGACACAGTAAAAGCTTTAGAAACATTAGAAGGTCTTGAAGTTGAATTTAGAGGAAGATCAAGACTATACAGACCATTCCTTGTTCTCCCCAATGGCAGAAACTCCTTTGTGGATATGTCTTTCACAGAATAATTAAAAGAATCAAAAGAAACAATAACATTGTTATCCATAGTAAGTTGAGAAATGCTGAGCAAATTATTTCTTATTTAGGGAACACGCAAAACATTGTCAAGTAAGATAGATTTACTGAAAAGAGAAGGCAAATAAAGATGTCCAACACGATGTATATGTAAATGATTACCGTTGCCAACCATTAGTTTTTGCTCACCATCAAACTGATTTTTATGCTCAAGTAGACTGTCATTTTGTACCAGATGATTGCTAGCCCTAATGTCCATGTACCAACTCTAGTTTGCAACAACTTCCGGAGTAGCAACATAGGCTGAGAAGTTCTGATTGTGATCAGATTTCATTTGATATTGACTAGAACTTTGCATTCTCCTTTCTGGACCATGTTGATTCACTAAATTTTCTTAAAAAATTCGGTTAAACCTGTGCAAACATTGCACTGCAGTATGCCCAACTTTGTTACAAACTTAACAAATAGGTTTGTTGTGTGTTGAAAAACTTCTTTCTTTGCTTTGAAATTTGCCACCTCTGCCTCTAAAGTAACTTCCCTCAAAATTTGCAGCATTCTGTGTGTGACTGCCTTCCTATTTTAAACATCTTTGCATTGCTTCCTTCTTTTAGAACCAAGTTGGCAGCCATAGCAGAAAGTTCCATAGTAGTGCTTTTTAACTACTCTAGGTGGCTCTCATAAGTTGAGGCATAAACTTGAACTCTATCCAAGCGATAGATTCTCTGGACTTAATCTCAACTACAATAGGTGTGTATTTAGAGTTCAAGCCAACTTGGATTTGTGACGTGAGATCTTGTAAGAATATAGGACTTCCAACCGTGGTGAGATTGTCTAAGGATGCTTTCATATTGTTCAAATAATCATCCATTTGTAATGATCGTTTCTTGGTTCTGTACAACTCTCTTTTCTAGTAAAGAACCTTAGATCTAGATTGTGTTCCAGCCAACATTCTAACAGAACTCTAGAGATCAAGTGAAGTCTTGCAATCTATCAACTGACATGCTATTTCTAGGATGATGTTGCTCAACATCCACCCAAGAATTAATTGATTCGTGGCTAACCGTAAGGCATAGTCTAGATTCAATGTGACTTCTGTGTTTCCTGAGTTAAGAAATGTTCAGGAACTGGTTTTGTCAAAAAACCAAAAGATTATGACCTTTTAAGGTAGTATCACCATAGCTTCCCATAAAGGAAAATTAGTTCTATCCATCTTAACACAAGAAAATGCAGATAAGGCATTACTTGTAGACACCATGTCAGATGTGGCAGCCATTGAAGTGTTGGTTGTGTTTACTGATGTCGGTAAGGAATTTGACCCAGGTTCATTAGCCATAAGGAGGAAGGCTTTGATAACAAGTTAAAATTTAAGTAAAAGCAAAGAGACAAAATAAAATGAAGAATGCAGAATAAGTTGAAGCAATTTCTCACTGTGCTTTCATTTATCTCTACAATATTCAAAGAGTTAAGTTTGATCTAATGGCAATGAATACATAAAATTGTCAATTGGTTATTCAATCAAGAAAAAGTTATTACAGCGGACATTGCTAGTTTTGAGTTCTGCAAGTGTTCTTGTTTTGCAAAATACCAAATCAACTTTTTGTTTTCTGTTGCACCTGGCTACTCTTTGTTTCTGAACCACCTGAGCTTGAGCCTAACCGGTCATCTTCTTCCCTTTTCCCTTCATCCTTGGCATCTTTATTTCTTTCATCAACACCCTCTTTTCAAGCATAAGACATAAAGTATTGGGTAAGTATTAGGTTAACCTGAGATGCAAGGTTCATAAACGAATAGTTAAGCATTATTTTCAAAATAAATATTTTTGTTTTGCAAGCCAACAAAAAAGGAACTTTTATACATATATATAGACTAAAAATCTTTTAATGGAAGAACTAGTACTAGATATCTACTCCAACTTTACCTAATAAGGGGGGTCATAAAAACTATACATATAAATATTTTGTCTATCTATGGATAAGTAAGTGACACAAAAACTGAGTTTCACTGGTATACATTGATTAATAATAGCTACAATTGTAACATATCATGCATTCACACATCATTCATGCATATATCTATAAGTATCCAAGAGCAATGTACAAAGAAGTACACACAATATATATATAAAATAATACCATAAATCACTAAGAATGAAAGAAAAACCCTCCTTAGTAATTGTGTTTGGTTATATTATATAATCACTTAATAATACACATACTCATATTTGGTATAGATTCTCATAGATTATTGAAGATGAATCTTAGGTTTAGGCTCCTAAAAAATTCAACTCTTGTACATGCTCAACATGTGAATCTTGTTCTAAAGTATAATAAATCGATTCAAAAGTACTCAATGTACCATCTCCTAATAGCAGCCTCAAGCCATCCCTGTTTGCTTTTGACCCAACGCATATTCAGCTAGCCTGAAAGAGAGCATTTTTGCATTCAACCTCTTTGACCCATTTGTATAGGATCTTGCTCATAGTCTTGCAACCCTTAATTACTCCAGGTGGTACCGTAGTTTGTGTCTTGACATTTATTCGCTAATCCCAACAAGAAAAAGTTCACTACTTGAGTACTTAATGAAATCAATTATTGAATATTTGGACTATTAGAGAAACTTAGGCATTGGTGATGATGACTAAGGAGGTAAATTCTACTATGGGAAGAAAGACAAAAATAGAACACTATTCTTTAAGAGTATTCAAAGCAACGTCCAAATTTACAGAGCATAATACTCTCGCTCCCTCCCTCCAAAATTTAATGTGGCACATCTTTGTTTTTAGATGTCAGGTAATACTCTAAAATCACATCGTAAATATATAAATAATATGATTGGTAAAGAATAATTTAGATAGTTATTGTCAATTTAAATATTATTTTAATAAAGCGAGAATAATTGTCTAAGTAATAAATTACGTGTACAAGACTTAGCCCATTGTTGGGTTATGGGCCGAGGGTCCTCCATGCAACCAACATAGGTTTCCTTTTGAATTGAATTTCTTTACAAAGACCAAACAAAAATACAAAGAAACAGGAACACCAATAATATACTAACCGTTCTTGCTACCTCATTCATAAACTGAAGACATCATATTCTCTCAATGCTCGCCACATCCAAAAGTGAGGTTGTTTGTGAACAAGAAATAGCTAAGAGTTACCAAATATCCTCTTCCAAATTAGCACTTCTAGTTGAAAGTTCTCCACTCGAGAAGAATTCACTCAAACAACATTGCACTTCTAGAAAGGCGAATACAAAATTTGTCAAATGATGGAGCATTCTAGCACATTTCTGAAGCAACTTGGGAACGTATACCATATTTTCTAAATGGCAGTAAATAGCTCCTGCAACAACATGAAGTTTTCTCACTAACCAAAATTTTTATCATAAGCTATTGGATTGGATGTAACCCATACCTTAAATGGAATATGTGGAAGTGGATATGTATATGAATCGTGATCTCAACTACGACCTTACTCGTTATGTGGAAGGCTACTAGATTCGTCCACCAATTGCACACCCTTCAAATCTTAGTGCACTACAATGGGTGATGACACGTGTAGACAATTGGGAGAGAGCGTTAGTTTCTGGCAAGAGAAGATTTCCCCTGGGGAAAAATGGTAATCTTAGAATACTGTTGTTGTAATTGGCATATGATTTTCCACTCACATATCTATCATATAGGAGATAGTCCTACTGCAACCCAAGTAGAAAGTGGGGGACAATCTTATCTCAACTTAACTAGGAGATAGACTTTATCTTTAATTATCAGATTATCTCAGATTGAATTATAGTCCAATTAGGAATTCTAATTAGTCAGGACTCCTAGTAAATATGGATGTCTTGTATTTGGGTCCGGGTCAAATGCCGAATCGAGTCAAACCTACTACAAATACCAACATCTCTCATTCAGACGTAGTTGGTTAAGTCTGTTTCACCAAAAGTCTCAATCTCCCATCTACATTCATATGAGAAATGGAGCGTGGGACCACATGAGTGAGGAATAATTTGAGGAGTATCATGTTATGCTATCACCAAACTAACATGATGCTACAACTCCAAAAAGAAACTCGTTGTACCCCGAACTAGTAATTGCACTTGACATTAAGCATCTCGATCCCTTAAATAAGGCATGCATAATTCCCAAAAATACGTATTACTAAACTCATGACTTTGTCAAACAAATTTTGACACAGTTAGTCGACTAATGAGTTATAGTACAATACAATAGTGCAATACTATTTAAGTTCTTCCTGCGACCTCACATACCAATCTATTTGGGCTCAACATCTTTCCTAGAAAATTTCGACAGATCAAACGTAACCTGGTCACTAGGAATCTTGCTAATGTAGCGACATCCAATTTACGCTTCATGATACGGTCCAAAGTCCCAAAGGGCACATGAATAGTAAGCGGTCACACAGTGACAAAACAGGGATCCATTTGTCACTCTGCTTAAATGGTCGTCTCGAAGCACATCGAATGTATTCTATGATGGAGCTCCCACTGAATTTGGGCATGTCTTACTCTTTAACATTATGCAAACTTTAATGCAGTCAATGTACAAGTAACTCACTTGCGCATCAACGCATGATCGCATGTTCGACTCTTCAATAAGCTTTCATAAAGTTTGGACACACTTTATGACGATCACCTATGATCTCATTTTACTAGCTAAATGAATATTCGATCTACGCTTAGTCAAACCTCCCATGCTTCCACTACGTGAAGGGATTGGTCTCATCCTGCTCGCTTAGACAGTGCCAGGGTGATTTCCCGTGTGAGTGGGACAATCAAAGCCTTGTGGCAACTATCTAATTTTTACCAAGAAAACAAACAGCATATGGGGAAAAAAAATCCTTATCAGCCATTGACATATTGTTCTTTGGAAGATTGAAAAAATCAAACTCCTGTAATCCCGTACTATTAACAATTTTGTTAGTAGAACATTTTTGTATTGCACAAAATTAAATAGTGTCTGGTGTGAGTGAGTTTAATCCTCCATAAAACTCAGGATTATTCATACAATCTCAAGTAGTTGTATTGTCACAAAGACATCACGAAGACCATTATAGCTTTGTCATTATCTGCAGATTCTAGAGATATATGTACAATTAGATAATTCTTGGACTGCTGAGACACAAGAAACAAATTCTTTGTCAACTTATGACACTACATTCATTACACAAAGTAATATTGGTACGTCTCATCAAGAAACATGTTGGAATTGGACACATCTCGATATGGTCCTCAAACGTCAATTTAACCCTTAAGCAGTAATTTGCTTTCATTGATGTATTCGATCACAACCAATGTACCTTTTAATTTTCTATGTACCCCTTCGACAATCTCTCAACTCTGAATGTTTAGGTCAACGTTACTTTAATGTAAGTTTATCACGCCAAGCACGAAATATAGGTCCTTTCGATTACACATCACAATGTACATCAGAATTCCCACAGCATTCGTGTGTTAAATGTTAGCCATGCGCTTTTTCCCTTTATTCTTAGAACATTAATCTATGCTAAGAACATTGTGTCCAAAGATGTCTTTAACGACTTCAGTTAAAGTCTCTTAAGACAAACTCAAAATATTTTCATTATCCCATGTCCTTCATCTCAAAAATTGAGGACAACTACTTCTAAGTGGTGACAATATCTCCATGTTATTACTAGCCATTAGAATATCGTTCAAGTATAGTGAGAGAATCACAAAGTTTCTCCCACTTTCTCTTGATATACATGCGATGGTTTGATGGTTATAATAAGGCTAGTAGAGACAAATCTCACCACAGTAGAACATGTCTTTTCATAGCCTACATCCTCTTTAGGATATAGGTTTTCGCCTTTAATCCTTAACTCTTTAGTTATTTGAGTCATTTCCTCCTTTATCTAAGTTATCCACTTTTTTGTCTATGGTAAAGTTATGACCATCTTATGCTTGGTCAGCCCGGCATTATCTATGGAAGAACACATGAAAGATTCCTTGTTGATTTCATATTATCACCAAAGAACTCCTACATGATTGCTTCTACATAGATTTTGAGTGTCTTGTGTCAATAGAATACTCCTACTGACTTTAGGAACACTATGATTGTTCTCAACAATCACTAGAAGAGGTTGTAAAACTTTCTCATTAGGAGAATAAGCGTCCATCAAGGAATTTTGCAACTCATATAGTGTAGAATTCCTTTTACTTCACTTGGGAAATTCTTCATTAAGAAAATCCACATCATATGACTTAATTTCAATCATTTCATCATTAGGGTTTCTATCATGCATAATATAACTCCTCGTGCTTTCACAATGTGTCACAAAGATGCATTTGTTAGCTCAAATGGTCTTTATTTCTAAAACTAATGAGAAATGTTATGTATGAACCCTACTGGTTGTCAGGGGCGCAAGCTACTCATATCAAGCTTTTGTCTATGCCATAGTGCATAAATTGTCAAATAGAAAATTTTAGAAGACACTAAATTAAAATAATAGGCACCAATCAAAGTTGCAACTTTTTAAAAAATGATATGGAAGGGTTCTTGCTCCTTTTAAGATCTGGTCATATCTAGAAATGTTGGATTTCTTCTTCTACAATTTTATTTTGTTGCGAAGAGCAAGAAACTATAAGTGTCTTACTATTCTCTTTCCTTACAAAGTTGTCTGAACTTATTAGATAAATATTCTCAGCCTCTATCAATTTTAAGAACTTTAAGGTTTATTTTCCTTTAATTCTCAACTACCATCAAGAATTGCTTGAACAATTTAGCGCTTCTGACTTGTGAGATAAAAGGTAAACCAACCTTTAGCGAAAATGAATGTGAGAAAATAGGAAGCACAAAGGTGTGATTTTACATTCAATAAGTCTCATATTTAAGAGTGGGACCAACTCTAGCAAATGAGTAGCCCATTGAGCCTTACTTAAATATTTTCAGCAAGACAACTTCCCAAACATGCTTCGTACATAAGGATGTTGGCTTTAGTGAGTGGGGCTTTAAAAGACTTTCTCTAGCTAACATTGTCATCCAGTCTTTTCCTATGTGTTCAAGGTTTGCGTGTCATTTTATGTTCTACAAATGAAAAGATAAATTAATGCAGCATTAAAATAACTAAATTTGGCATAAATAAACTTTATTCATTAAAATAAACACGATTTAGAGGTCATTGCCCAATTAATATGAACAACAAATGTCTTATTGAACAAGAAATGAGGATTTTTGAAAGAGTATTAAAATTAAAAAGATTATGGGATTGAGTTAGAGAGCAAGTAGCAAGTAGCTTAGTGGTCGGGTCTTTCTTTCTCTAGGATGGGGGACTCTCCATCAGGTAAGGAAAGAGACATCTTGAGGCGAAACGCTAAGAAGTACAAATGACGACTTTCAAAGGATAAGTAGGACGGTGATGGCACAGACAACACAAGTGAGCAAGCCATGGGAGAAGACCCAATGGAGATACCGAGTGAAACCACTAGATTCTGGTCTAGGAAGTCCTTCTTGGATGCAGTGGCGAAGAGACCTAAAAAGCCATCGATTTACACCAGAGAAAGAGAGGATGACGAAAAGGATCGATTGGCTTATGATGATGTGATTAAGAGAATGACGACCGGAGGGGCATAGGAATTCTACCCAGAAGTTGTGGTTGAATGGGATGAGTACAAAACCCTTTGGAAGCCCTGGAGGAGGGCCTTGGTGTTGAAGGTGTTAGGGAAATCTGTCACCTACAAATCTGTCTACAGTGGGGATGTGAGCTTACAGATCTGGAGAAAGGCTACTACAAGCCCGGTTCTACTCCAAAGAGGATTACCTACATGTTCATATGTTCATAACAATGGCCCTTGGACAATGCTAGGGCACTACTTGATGGTGTCCAATTGGAAACCAAATTTCATCCTTGAGGAGGCACAGATAGACAAAACGTTTATTCGGGTACGTTTTTTTGGCAATCCCTATTGAGCTATTTAAAGAAAAATTCCTACTTAAAATGGGCAATGCATTGGGAAAGGCTATAAGGGGTGGATGAAACAACAATTGGAGCAACAATGGGAAAGTAAGCTCGAGTATGTGTTGAAATTGATATGGATAAACCTCTTATCCCCAAGGTCTCATTGTTTAGGAGAACACTTATGGTGGAGTATGAAGGTCTACACCAGATTTTTTTTTTTAACTGTGGCCAATAAGGGCATAAGATGGAGGGCTACCCAAGCTGTCACACCCCGTGACCCGAGTGTAACACGCCACGTATTAGGCTAAACCCAACACGTAAGGCTCAAAACTAAACCATCTCAAATAGTGAAACTTCCAAAATAAATAAATCAAAACTTTTATTCTTCTCAAATATCCTCAAAATAATATTCGAACTCAGAAATATTCCAAACTTAAATATAAATAACAAGGTCATGAGCTTAAAGCCCTAATCCTACCAAAATCTTAATTGCTAAACCAAAGCCAAGAAGTCTCTGCTAGTCTAAACTCGAACTAATTGATACTTGCAAAATAGACATAAAGTAAGGAGTGAGCTACCCAAGCTCAGTAAGTAACTCCGTTCCTTTCCCACCAATCAG
>JAKNRG010109971.1:0-11151 GCA_024706555.1 Mandevilla sanderi x Mandevilla atroviolacea | reverse complement strand
TAATCATTTCATTAAAACAAACATCAAAATAGGAATCGGGAATGGATGACCATTTGTCAAAACTAATGGGAAATACTTTGCCATGAATTGCCATAGATCTGCATACACCAGCTAGAAGGCCTTGGGCTTTTCCAATGGGCTGATCCATATCATCAAATTCTACAACAAATTTGTCCCTATCAGATTTTGTCATGGCCTGCTTCACCGTCACCTAAAGTTTCTTTGTACTCCCTTGTGAGTCTTTTACAATAACAGACCAAATTAATATGTTCAAAATGAATGAACTCTAGGTTAATAAAAAAAATGATCTCTTAAATAACTTATCTATTAGTGAACCAAAGATTTTGATGGCATACCAATTGCCGCTACAGTCCAACAATATGATGATTCACATCCAGAAATTTTTTTTGACACTGGTAGGATTTGTGCGGGCTGCAGTGAATCATCAACCGCAGCAGTTGATGGAACTGGTGGGGGTTGTGGTTATTGCAAAGGTTTAGAAACATCCACACCAGGTGATGACTCCGGTGTCTCAAAATGTGTCCCAGTCTGGCAATCATCAACAAAGGTCTCAAATTGAACAGTTGGCAACTGAATATCTGGAACACATGGTGATAATGAAGCTTGTATAGCAGCCGCTGGTGAATGCTCCTCATCTTGGTGTTGAGGGGTTGAGACTTTCGATTTGTTTCTTTTGAAACGCTTGGTCCTCGACATATCTTTAAAAAAGAATAAACAAAATGGAAATTGTTAGTTGCATAAAATCTAAAAAGTAAAATTAATACCTTACATAATGATGAATCTCAGGTGTGTTCAGCTTTTGACACCACAAAATTTGCCCTATCATTTCAAGTAGTAGTGAATAAGCAGAAAAGCTTTCTTTTCCCTTCTGAAAGACAAAGAAATGGGAGAGACTCAAATCAATCACCACCCCTTTCCTTAATCCTACAATATCCCACGAGCTTTCAGCAAATGAATGCTAGTGTCTCCACTAATTTAGCAGAAGATCTTTAGTTTATGCAATTTCTGGCAAAAAATTAACCTTTTGCGCTTTCACTGATTCCAACCAACTAATGTGTTTGTTTTTGCAGTTTGAAAGAAGAAGAAGAAGCTTTCAGAAAATCTTTCTCTGATCAATGTGTATTTGTGTAAAATGGTTTTCAAATAGCCACTTCCTTTTTTGCTATTTCAGGGTGATTTTGGTAGACTGACTAAGGAGCTTAAGGTAATAAAAGTTGAACCTTTCAATTCAAATAAGAAAAGATGTCTGTTCTTGTCTCTGTTCCAAAAATAGTTTTAGGATTGTGCAACACAATCATGGACAAGGATGGAAAATCTGTGCCTTTGTCTGAAGATCAGAGGAGGTCCTAACAGATGTGATAAATGGCTTTGCATGTGAACATCTTAGGACACTTTGTTTATCATTTAAGGACCTAGAAGGCGATTCAAACATGCAAACTATTCCTGAGAAGATAATACCAAAGCTGTAGGTTCTGAAATAGAATATTGAGTTCAAATTCAGAAGTACTTAATCTTTGGATTAAGATTGAAGCATCAATCTAAAATCTTGAATATGATATTTTGCAGAGAGACCAAGAAGTAGTGAAAATGAACAAGTATAGAAACTAAAACATGTAGGAAATAATTGTAGTAACACCAGATTACTGCAGTTCAGCCACAAAAAATTCCAACAAAGAGAATGAAAAACCAGCAAAGAAATTCCCCAAGGCAATCAAAACCAAAAGTTTCAGCGAACAGGGGAACATCAGTATATTCAACGATATCATGATCAATGAAACTTCAGTCCAACAGCACCAAATAAAAATAAAAATTCCAGCAATCCAAATTTCCAAATACATAGAAATGTCAGCACAAAAATCAAACTTTAGTTGTAACAAATCTTGTAAAAAAGTGTTATCAGCAAAGAAATCCAGAAAATTGCCAACAAAGACACGTACTCTCGAGGGTAAAACTCTCACAACAAAGAAGTCCATTCAGTAAAATCCAGCAAATTTTCATCTGGTAAGTAAAAAGTTGCAAACCTTACATTTTTATAACAGGGACATGCAAACTTTAAAATCTTTCCCTAATATCATTTCCTTCAGTTTGTGATATATGAAGCCATACATGTTGAAAACACAAAATTGCAACTCCCTAATAAGAATTCGTGGTAAAAAATTGCTCCACGATGCTAAAGTAGAAAAAAAAGACAACATGGTGCATTCTCAATATAAGAAAGAATGCCAATGGGATGAGATACTACCTGTCCTATTGCTTGAAGGCAAAGCACACGTAAATTCCCTTTAGAAAGATCAGCCTGGTAGATCTTCTGCTCTCTGTCAAATACCATAGAAAAGTGAATTGAAATTAAAGATCTAAATTGTGAAGCACATTTAGACTCAAAAAAGTTTTAAGAGTACCACATATGTAAAGACTTATAAATATTTCAAAAAACAAGTTTAAAGGCTCATACTACAACATCACAACATTATTTCAAAGATCCTAACAGATACCGTCAAAGAATTATTCAACCAAACACATATGACATACGGAAATACATGTTCTTTTTTGAAAAAAGAAAAGAAAAGAAAACGAATACCTTCAAAGAATTATTAAACCAAACAGTCATAATCTAATTCAATAATATTTTCATCATTATTCTGAGTTTGTTCACCATCAACATCAGCCCTTGCTAATTGGATATTATCATAATCAGTCCCAAATATTTGTTCAAGTTCCTGTTGTTCATATGGTTCATTCTCATGCACTTCCTCTTCATTAATATCTCCCATTTCATACAGGTCTCTTGGCTTAGATGTACTGCCAAACTCCATCCCTTATCAAGTTCATCTTCAACATAGTTTACCAACTGTGCCTGAGAAGCTTCAATGTAAGGATCATGTTCCTCGTCCTCACCTGTATGAATCAATCTCTCAAAGTTAACACAATTGAAATTCCAGGTGTCTTTCTTGAACCCTCTATCTCGAGTGGTGTCCGCCCATTTACATTTGAAAAGTGTAACCTTCAATCGACTGTAATAGTTAAGCTCAATAATGTCTCCCAATTTCCCATAATATGGTAAGTCTGCCTGTCTTGCATTTCTATCAGCATTAGATACAATACATGAAGTATTGGATCTAAGGAAAACTCCACTGTTTTGGGTTTTAAGACCTTGTTCTCTAGATAGTGTTCGAAATTTGAATCCATTAATGTTACACGCTGTAAACCTTCTTGCTTGCAACATTGGACCACGTGCTAAGAACTTTAAGTCTGTGGAGATAGTGTCTATTGTATCTGGATTCAATATCTATAGTGAAAAAAAATAGATGAAATTTTTATGAAATCTATGAGATATGAATCTAAAATGTACAAGTAACATCATTTCTATATACTCACCCGTTTCGGAAACCAAGATGAGAACTCCCTATTAACTCTCCTTTCAACCTCAGTAGCTGAAGGTTGTCGACCTTGTGAACTCGTCCTTATGTAATCTCGAAATTCACTAGAGATACAAGAAAAATCAATTGTTAATCTAAAAAATTTCAAACTTGACAGGCATTTTCTATTTGTATTAATAGATTCTCATTTTAATCACTTACTCAACAAATGGCTTTACCGCTGCGTAATTTAGCAACACATACCGATGCGCTTGTGTTTTTTCCAAATTAGTTAACGTGAATATTGAGGATCGCCCAACCAATTTACCTCGGCAAGGGAATACTAGAGATGATCCACATGTTTCATTCTGGTTAGGTTCATCATCTACACGTCTAGGTCTATTTACCCTTGTCTCAATCCCATCAAAGTATCATGAACAAAATGTTTATGCTTCTTTAGCAATGTAACCTTCGGCTATTGAACCTTCCAGTTGTGCCTTATTCCCAACAATGGACTTGAAATGCCCTAAAAGCCTATGAACAAACCATGGCCCTTGAATAAGTTAACTTTATTCATCCTATAAATGGCATAGCAATATTGATCAATTAATAATGTTACCTCTCAATCGCAAACATCCATCGATATTGCACTGGTCCACCTTGTATAGCTTCATCAACTAGATGGACCGTTAAATGAACCATTACTGTAAAGAATGATGGAGGGAACAACATCTCTAAGTGACAAAGAGTTATCACAATCCGATCCTGTAACTTCTCAAGGTCAGGGAGGCTCAATGTTTTGAGACAAAGATGTCTAAAAAATGATGACAACTCTATTAGGTACCAACTACTTGTTCCGGCAACACATTGCAGATTGATAAGGGCAACAACTGCACCATAAAACTGTGACAGTCGTGACTTTTCAATCCAGATGTCTTCTTTTGATTTAAATCAACACAACGTGCAATATTACTACAGTAACCATCTGGAGTAGAGACATTCTTTATAGTTCTAAGGAATACCTCTTTCTTTGGCCCAAGTATCGTGAATACGGAAGGTGGGCATTGTCCCTTATTATTTGGCCAAAGATCACGCCTTAAACCCATATCTTGTAAATCTTTTCTAGCCTTTATGTGATCCTTTGATTTATCCTTATCATTGAGGATAGTGTGTAAAACATTATTAAATACATTTGCTTCAAGATGCATAACATCTATATTGTGACGCAGCAAATTTGATTCCCAATGTGGAAGTTGAAAGAAAATACTCTTTTTCTTCCATTGTTAAGTCATCTCTTCCCCATCATTCCTACTTCTACGTCTTTTTCTTCTTTCATTTAACTCCACTAGTCTTCCAAATGTAACATCAATATCTGCCACTTGTTCCAAAATATCTGACCCACTTAACTTTCTTGGACACGTTCACTCCTCCACATTTCCATCAAAACGATACCTCATCAGTCTAAATCTATGATTTCTTGATAAAAAACGACGATGACCAATAAAGCACAACTTTCTACTATAAGGAAGACGACAAGGTTCTGTGTCAAAGTTACTAGTAGGGCAAGCAAAACCAGTATGTGTGTTCCACCCGGACAACACATCAAGGGCAGCAAAGTCATTGATTGTCCACATAAGTGATGCTCGCAATGTAAAATTTTCTCCTTTTGATACATCAAAAGTTTGCACACCTTCAGTCCACAACTCATGCAATTTCTTAATAAGAGGTTGTAAGTACACATCTATGTATTCCCTGGCGCATGTGGACCAGGAATGATCAGTGAAATGATGAAATTCGATTGCTTCATGCACAACCAATGAGGGAGGTTATATGGAAACAAAACAATGGGCCACACACTGTAGCTCGTACTCATATTCCCGAAAGGATTGAACCCATCACTAGCTAAGCCTAATCAAATGTTTCTTGGTTCACTTGCAAATTCCGGATGTTTTAAATCAAACCTCTTCCATGCCTCACCGTCCCTAGGATGCCTCATCAATCCATCTTTGTTTTGATCTATGGCATGCCATCTCATTTGTTCAGCCATCTTAGAACACATAAACAACCTTTGCAACCTTTGTTTCAATAGGACGTAATGTAAAATTTTTGCAGCCTACTTCTTTTGCTTCTTACTTGTAGTTGAACCATTATTCACATTTCTATTCTTAGTGGACTTCCACCTTGAAGATTGACAAATTTTACATATTTCTGCACTTGCATCATCTCCCCAATATATCATGCAATCATTTGGACAAGCATCTATCTTCATATTATCAAGGCAAAGTTTGTGAATGGTTTTCTTGGCCTCATAAAATGAATTAGGAATCTTTGCAAATTCAAATGCATCCTTCAACAATCTAGGATCATATTCATTCCCATATTGCTAATCCTGGTGAAACTCTTTATGTGATACAATTTCAACAAAAATTCTAACTTTGAATACTTGGACCCTTCATACAGTTCTTCTTTTCCATCACGAAGCAACTCACAAAAATCTCTATCCAAACTAGTTGTTTCATTCAATATTCTATCTCCGTCCACTAATTGCGATTGACCTACATGAACTGCTTGTTGTGTTGAGCCTAGAAAAGCTTCATTGATCAATAATTCAAAAGAATTTTCAGCATGTAATGTCTCTTGAGTACCCCCTGTGTTTGATTCATTCTGTGACATAATTCTTTCGCCATGGAATACCAAATGGTGTATTCCTTTGGAAATGGCTTGCAAAGCAAATGGTCCAATACAATATCTCTAGTTTGCCACTTCCTAAAGCCACATTTTGGACAGGGGCATTTTATCTTATCTCCCATAGCCGCATTAGTAAATGCAAAATCAATAAATTGACCTAAACCAACCAAATATTCAGTTGTGTTCCTTGGCATTTCAATCCATCTTTTATCCATTGGATTAAATATGTTTAAATACAAGAATGGATATTCCTACAAGTTTTGTCAAGAACGTAGTCATTAAAAGAATAAAATACAAACAACATATACAAAAAATGGTCTTTCATTGCACATAACTCAACAACATTTTTTGTACACAAGATAAACACATTTTTTGCCACTAAAAAGTTACTAGTCTTCAAGAAAATTAATAAATAGAAAAATCAGATTTAAACAAATTCAATGGCTATTGAGGTATCCTTTGATATTAAATGTTTTTATCAGCATAAGATAAAGAATTCGTGATTCAAGAAATTGCAATTAAGTGTTCATTTAATTCAAGAACTCCTATAGTTAATTCACAAATTTTATATTTTGTTCCTGCTAAATTCTTGTCTATAGATAATAAAGCATTACATCCGGTCTATTTTTTCCTTTCTCTTTCTTCTTCGATAATTTGGACTTCAAAAGAACCATAGAAATGAAAAGATATTCTGCATGCCCTATATGGTTGCACAAGGTAGCAGAAGTAACTAGCAACATCTATTTCTAAGAGAAACCATTTCAATCGGATATCTCCATGAATTCCAGAAACAAATTCAAACAAAATCAAGCATGGTTTTGGCACCCAATAGGTCATGTATTCATGTAATGGCAAGAAAGAAAGAAGAAAAAAAACAAGAGAATTATAGAGACAAGAAGCTTCAGTTGCATGACTTCGACTAATAGGTGCTGATCAAATATCCACTGAAGAAGAAGAAACAGAATGTTTATCACTATCACTATCACTATATCAAATAAAGAAATTTCAATGAATAACAAATCAAGTTAGTGAAAAACTCAAGAGAAGCAGATTTAAATGACCCAAAAAGATCAACAACATATGCTTTTGGCTGGAAAACTAGCCCTAAAATTAAACATTAACTCAGCCCCTTATGCAATAATTTCGAATTACCCAACAAAACTAATTCCACTGCAACCCAAGCACATAAAAACACTGAGAATGAAACTGGAAACAACATACCTAATTCCACCGCAACCCAAGAGTGCCGAAAATAGGAGATTCAGAAGTAATTTTCACTCAACCTAAATAGCAGGAACAATGCGAGTTGTTTTTCCAATGGTAGCAACAATTTGAGCGCACACCTCTGTCAATTGGCGAAGATGGTGAAGGAGGGAAATTTCGGGGCTGAAATTTTGGGGATTTTCTAGGTAATGAAAGGAGGGAAAGTGGGAAAGGAAATTTGGGGATTTTCTGGGCAAACATAAGGAAATTTTTAACATTTGTATTTTGTATTCTCTGATCTCTTAACCAAACATAAAAATATTTTAAACTTTTTATTAAGATACAAATACTGATAGTAATTGTCTAATTATAAGTAATTAATTCATATTTTAATTTTTTATTATATATACCATTTTTTGAATTTATCTAAAAAATTAATATATTATGTGTAGTACGTACTATAGTATTAAATGAAAATTTTAATTGTCTCTTATCAAAATTATAAATGATCCAATATTAATTCCATTACATATCTCATTACAATACTATATATTATACAAATAATTCCAATAATGCCTGCACATAGGCAATCAATGTGGGTTTATATTTACATAATTAAGTCTATATATAGCGCTCTGGATCTTCTAGTGTATTCTTTGAGCAATTATGTCAATTTTATATATATGCATCATGATTTCATATTTTTTATATAGTAATATTGAATTATGATTCATATTAATCTATATATGATGTAATATATAATCTTCTTTTATATGACATTATAAATTTTAATATAAAAATATATGATATATATAAACAACCTTGGAATATATTACAAAATTATATTCATATATATATTAAAAATATATGAAAAAAATGTTTAAAATTAATTGCAGGGGTTATATCCGTATATTGTAGAGGTTTCAAATCTCCGCAATTTCTTAGCATTTGTGGAGGTTCAGAACCTCCATAATACTAAGAATAACCGTTGCAATTCATTGTCCATTGTGGAAGTTACAAACTGCCGCAAATTACAAGAAAAACCGCCGTAATATACAACAAATAATGGCGGTTTCTAAACCTCCGCAATTTATTGCATTTCAGGGGGGATTTTGAAAACCCTAGCAATATAACCTCCGTAATGTACTTACCATTTTGTAGTGTAACTTAGTGTTTAGGGTTTAGGTTTAAGTGTTAACTCACTAGTTTAACTTAACTTAATTCAAATAATATAAATCTTATCTAAACAAAACCTTACATACATTTTAAACTTGTATATTAACATTAAACTAACTTCACTTGAACTAAAATTAACATTAGTTTAGTGAGTATAAATATAATTAGATCTATACTAACCTAAACCTTAAACTAAACTTCACTTCGTTTAATAAACTTTAAAGTTAAATTTAACTAGAAATGTTAATTTCGATACTTGGAAATGATAACTTTAACTAAATAAAATTAATCTTACATTAATTGAAGCACTTAAAACATTAACTAAGCTTAATCCTGAAGCTCCACTTAACCTATATATTAACATTCAACTAAACTTAACATTCACTCTAATTTGACTTAGTTAATATTAACTAATAAAACTTAATGAAAAAAAAACTAACTTTCACTTTAAATATAACACATTTTACACATAACTTTAATTTAAACTACATTCCAAACATAAACATAAACTTTATATTAAACTAACTTAGGGCTTAGGGTTAAAGTTACTTAAGGTTTAGGGTTTAGGGTTTTAGGGTTTATGGTTTAGGGTTTAGGGCTTAAGTGTTAACTTACTAATTTAACCTGATTTAATTCGAATAATATAAATCTTATCTAAACAAAACTTTAAACACATTTTAACTTCTACATTTGCATTAAACTAATTTCACTTTAACTAAACTTAAATTAGTCTAGTTAACTATAAATCTAATTAAACTGATACTAACCTAAACTTTAACAACAACACTTAACATATATATTAACATTCACTCTAATTTAATATAGTTAATATGAATTTTTAAAACTTAATGAAAAAAAAATTAACTATCATTTTAAATATAACACGTTTTAAACATAACTTTAACTTAAGCTACATATTAAACTTAAGTTGAC
Organism: Mandevilla sanderi x Mandevilla atroviolacea; assembly: GCA_024706555.1. Taxonomy (NCBI): domain Eukaryota; kingdom Viridiplantae; phylum Streptophyta; class Magnoliopsida; order Gentianales; family Apocynaceae; genus Mandevilla; species Mandevilla sanderi x Mandevilla atroviolacea. The sequence continues at coordinate 1,774 of JAKNRG010109971.1, read as the reverse complement.
CCCACTTAACCTCTAACTTAAACTATATATTAAACTTAGATTAATTTGGTTAACAACTCTAACTTTAACTAAACAAAGCACAAATTAATTAAACTTAACTTAATTTAATTAATATGAATCATAACTAAACACTACCTTATTAAACTCCTTTGGATATGTTAACATTAACTAAACTAAATTAAACTCACATTAATTAAATTTGGAACCATTAACGCTCAATTAAATAAAAATTAACTCTAACTTAAGTAACTATATTTAATTAGATTAGCTCTTAACTTATTTTGAAAAAATTTCGACAGAGTAACCCCAACAAATAAGACGTTTTCTAGGCAAAAAAGCCACACCAATGTCAAAATCAAGCATTAAAAACCCAAAATCCCATTCATTTGGGATTCACAAACCAAAACTTACCTCTTCTCGGTTCTCAACCAATTGAGGCATTACTCATCAACCAACCGAGGCATTTAACAAAAAGGCTCAATATTTAAAAGTAATAAAGATTTAGCTTTTTTCTGGTATGGAATGTATAAAAATAATCTGGCCAAAAAATCCACACCAATGTCAAAATGAAGCATCAAACCCCACAATCCTATCCATTAGGAATTCACACACCAAAACTTACCTCTTCTCGATTCTCAACCAATCGAGACATTACTCATCAACCAACCGAGGCATTTAACAAAAAGGCTCAATATTGAAAAGTAATAAAGATTTAGCTTTTTCCTAGTCTTGAAGATATAAAAATAATCTAGGAAAAATAATGAAAATTTATGTCATAAATAATTCAAAAGCTATTAATCTAGACTAGACTTTGACAAATGATGGGGAGGAGCTGACCAAAGTGGTTGTAGCAGAATGGGAGCAAAGCACTGGCATCAGTGCAACGGCTAAGGACCAACGACTGCAAAAGAGAGGGAGGACAGCAGCGGCGAAAAAGAGGATAGCAGCGGACCAGTGGGGGGAAGAAAGAAGTCGGGAAAAGGGAAGGCAGCAACGGACTAGTGGGGAGGGGGAAGAAGCCAGGAAAGAGGAAGGGGAAGGCAGCAGCGGACCGGTGGGGGGGGGGAAGAAAGAAGCCGGGAAAGGGAAGAAAGGGAGTGTAGCAGCGGCGGGGAAGAGAGGGAGCCAAGAAGGGGAAGGAAAGAGAGAAGAGGGGGAGAAGAGAGAAATTAGGGTTTCAAAATAATTTTTTATGCTTTTTGAAGGATTTTTGACAGAAGTTCCGTCACAAATCCTTCAAAAATGAAAAAAAATTAAAATTTTTGAGTAGGAAAAATTGTTTTCTGATATTAATTTCATATATGTCCTAAGTTTTTTTGAATGGATAATGATATATACGTATTCCATATATATATAAACACACATATAGTATAATATATTATCACCAATAAGATTCTATCTATTATACTCCCTTCGTCCATAATTGAATGTCCCATTTTCACTAATACAAAAATTAAGCAATGTCTTTGACTTTTAAAATACTATCTATGTTATATCATCAATAAAATACTATCTAGTATATTTATTATACAAAAAATACATACACATATGTTCTTGCAAATATGTTGTGTATCACGAATAAAATACTATCCATTATAATAATATTTATATCTATAAATATATCTATTATATAACATTTATATATATATATACACACACACACACAGAGAGAGAGATACATATATTATTACATTAAATAAAGTACTAAATAAAATACAATACTATGTACATTACATCATGCACTACTAGAAACTGGCCTATTACTGAAGGAAAA
>JAKNRG010109947.1:1511-11553 GCA_024706555.1 Mandevilla sanderi x Mandevilla atroviolacea | reverse complement strand
GTTCTATTCTGATAAAAAAAAAGTCTGACATATCCTTTTGTATAAATCTTAAGTCCGTTTTTCCTTTTCGTCGGCATTAATTTCGATTGCACATTTTACAATACAGGCGCCTTGAGCATTAAATGCCAGTAATCATTGTGTCCATTGATTTTATATCGCATGGCTAGGATCGTCTGGGGATGAACGAGGCCATCAAGTCAGTCGTCACGTCGCTCCATATGCTTGTATGCATGTGTCCTTTACAATATTTGGAAAGGGTATTGATATACCTCTTGCTATATATATGTGTGAATATGCTTGTTTCAAACCTCACCTTTCCTCGTCTTTCATCTTCTTCTCTAGACTCTCTGAACTTTTGCCATTGTTGCTGCAAAAGAGAAAAAAGGCTCAACCTTTAGTTTGTTTTCCATTATACTAGGAGTTTTTCTCCATTCAACATTCTTGTTTTCGACATTATTTAGATAATATCTCTCATATATCCTTATTCTCGTAGCTACCTTTAGCATTTATTTGTGATTTTCTCTTCGTTGTACGAGCTATATATCTGGTTGGTGACTGACATGTCTTCTTCTAATGCAGGTTTTGTTGGTTTTTCGCTGCTGTAAATTCATATAACTGCTATTTAGATCTCGATATGGAGCAAACCAGTAGTGCCGCTAGTGCAGGGGGTGATGAAGTTATTAGGATCGGTCCCGTTGAAGATAGGAGAGCTCCCAATTTCCCCCATTCTTCTATAAGATATGAATACCAGGGTAACTTCGTATATTTTCCAATCTTAGACGAAAGTGATCCTTCCCTTAGACAAAAGTTTCTGAACCGAAAGTGAAATCTGCTCCCTTTATTTTTGACCTGGCTGATCTTGCTTATGATGAGGGACCCCTTAGGCAACTTGCCCAACATTCCGCACAAATTTCAGCCATGAACACTGATAAGTTAGAGAAACTTTGGGAAAAATATGATATTCCCTTAGGTTATCGGTTGACACCCCCGAGTGTGAGGGATCGGATTAGTATGGCCCCTGCTGGTCACTTATCTTGTTATGAGGGACAAATAAAGGCTGGACTTAGATTCCTTTTACATCCCCTTTTCGAAGATAAACTTAGGTATTTTAAGATTCAATTGGGGTAGCTTAGCCCAAATGTAATTAGAATGACTATAGAATTTATTATTATATGCCGAGCTTGCAACGTAACCATTAGCTTAGAATTGTGGAGAAAGCTGTATATATTAGGTCAAAAATATAAGAAACAGGAGTGCTGTGGTTTTTTTTATATTCAGAAACAACCTAAATTCATTAGTCTTTGCAATAGCACCAGTAGCATCCATGTATGGAAATAGGGGTTTTTCTTTATTCATCATGATAGCTTCAATGCCCGTGGCTTAGTATTTCTTTGGAGTTTAAGGAAAAAACTGAATAATTCTATTCCCCATGAGGCTTTGTACATAAATGACTATAATGTATTAGTAAGATTCGGGGAGGAGATTTTGATCCGGGAGGAATGGGACGCTCAAATATTGGAAGCTGCGGGTTTGATAAGGGATAAGTCCTTTGATATAGTGCAATTAAGTAAGGAACTTTGAAAAAAATTTGTATTTGTTTATCCACAGCAAATTTTGTACTAACTTGTATTTATTTCAGGAAAAAGGCTTTTGAGCATGATGATGGCTCGAACCAAGGGCCAAACTTCTGGGGCAGTCGAGACTGCCGCTCTGAGTGAACAACTCAAGCCTGTTGAAAGGGTAGCTATCGAAGACTCAGCTGATACGGGAAGCTCCAAACCAACTTCTCCAAAGCCTACTGAAAGTGAGTGGTTCTCTCCTGAGGTGGAAAATATCCCCTCGGTGTTTAAGGGATAGACGATAGTTTATGAAGTGCCCTCTAACTGAAGCTGTGGCTATCATACTAATACTCCCAGGTAGAATACTTACATGGGAAAGACTTAACTGATCCTGTAGGAGGTGTACAAAAAAAGAGTGCTCCTCCCAAACTTGCACGTTCTCCTCCCAAGAAGGCCAATAGCCAAACTCCCAAAAAATCCAAGGCACAAAGGGGGATTTAATTCAAGGAACTAGTCGTTTCTGATGCCCCTAAGGTTTTAGGAGCAGGAGCCAAAGTGTTGGGCAAAGGGAAGGAAGTAGTGCCCGAGATTGTTGCTGCACCACCTTCTCCTCTATTGTTAGAGAGTCCTTCACTCACAAAAGAATGAGCAGGGGAAGGAACCTTTGTTCTGAAGTGGTCTATTAAAGAAGGGGATAGAATTATCCACATAGACCAAGCCTCTGATTTTTTGGCTAACTTTAGGACCCCTGCCGAAGAACTGCATTGTGAAAGGCTCTCCGATAAAAAAATTTGAAGGATACGATTGCTGTGTTGAAGATGAGAGTAAGTCTTTTGAACTTTCTTTTTCTTTTTCTTTTATTTACTCTCAGCTTCAGATGTTAATGTTAACTATGCTGCATTGTTGAAGAGCTTAAGCTTGGAGATCGAATTATATCATCGTCATCTTAACCGAAGGGAAGAGGTGGAAAGGCTGAAAGAGATTGAAAATGTGAAACGAGCAGTGGTTTATGCGCTTACTACTACTAAGTCTAAACTGATACAGACAGAAGAGATGCTGAGCGAAGCTAATAGGGCTTTGGAGCTAGCAATGAAAAACAAAGCTGAGAATGAAGCTTTAGTTTACACCCTGAATGCCCAGGCTAAGTCTACCATTAAGAACTTAGAGAAATCTGAGCAATTATTGTCCGAGACTGAGTCGCAGCTCGTAACAGCTGATGTGAAGTCTGAGCTGTTTAGGACTAAGTATTTGGAAGAGAGAAAAGCTCGGCGCATGTGGCAAAAAGAATCGGTATGCCTAATCAAACGATACGAAGATAAGATGGGCACTTGAAGAAAAAGGTGCAAAATGAAGTAATGATGAACTTCTTCTAAGATGCCAAATGTCAAAATTTATGGCTTTGTTTGTCTGAACCTATTATTGGTGCCACTATCAATCAGACACTGCAGTACGTGTGGGAGAAGTACCCTGACTTCCCTGTTTCGGAGCCCTTGCAGCAGTTCTATGCCAATCGGGAAAAAAACTGTTCCCCTGCCTTCGGAAGAAGAAATTGACATGAAGAAAGGATGTCGTACCTATCCAAGTCCTACTAACTCCGAAGAAGAAGAAGAAGAAGAAAATGATAATGCCTCTAATGCTTCTTCTAACTCTGATGAGGTTAGTAGAATTTAGACGAAGATAATCGTCGAGTGTCGGAAGAAAAATTGGCAGAGCTGAACCTGAAGGGTAAGGGGGTAAGGGATACCACTCCCTCGACTCTGCCCGAGTCTTCTCCAAAATAGATTGTTATGATGTTTATTTTATTTTGAAAGAAATGTTCTTTCCCATTTGTAATGTTTGTTATTCCTGAATGAAACATCAACTTTCATATTTGCAAGTGTCTAAACATTGTTTTACTATCTTCAAAGAATAAATTACATAGGATCTTATACAAAAAATCATGACATTTTCCAATATCTCTAATACACATTAATTACAATTTTAAGAATGAGATATTTTACAAGGCTCAAAACTACGCGAGTGGACTTCACAGGTAAAATTTTTCCAAGTTCATTACATTCCAAGCTCAGGCGAGCATCCCTCCTTCCGAGTCTTGTAGCCAATAGCTCCCATTAATAAGAACTTTTTCTACCACATATGGGCCCTCCCAAGTGACATCTAACTTCCGGTTAGCATCCTGGAGGCTAACTTCATTTTTCCTCAGCACTAAGTCTCCAACTTGAAATGTTACAGGTTTGACCTTCCGATTGTAGTATTGTGCTATTTGACGCTTTTAGAGTGCTTCCTTTTGGACCACTAGCCTTTTTGTTTCTTCTAAAACATTTAAGTTTTTAACCAACTTTTGTTCATTCAAGGTTGCATCAAAGTATTCGATTCCAAAACAAGCACTACCGACTTTTACAGGGATCAAAGCATCGGTGCCAAAACATAGGTTAAATGGGGATTCCTTAGTTTTGGCATTTGGCGTAGTTCTATACGACCAAAGTACACTTGAAAGCTTGTCCACCCACTTTGTTTTGGCCGAGTCAAATCTTTTCCTCAAACCTTGCAGAAGAATGTGAGTTGCTACTTCGACTAACCCATTGGTTTGGGGATGAGCCATTGATGTGAACCTGTGGTCAATGTGTAATTCAGAACAGAAGTTACGAAATTCTTGTGAATCAAATTGTTTCCCATTGTCTGTTATTAAAACTTGTGAGATCCCGAACCTGGTGATAACTTCTTCCCAGAAGAAGTTTTTGACTTTGCAAGCAATGATGGAAGAAAGTGCTCAAGCCTCTATCAATCTTGTAAAGTAATCAATAGCCACCACCAAGAATTCTTTTGAACTTGTGGCTTTCGGGCTCCCCATTGATACAAGGGAATTGGATTACTTAAAGATCGCAACTCTGTATGATGTACATTATCATTTAATTGGCACTTTTGACTTTTTTTTCACAAGCTCTATTGCATCACTTTCCATAGTGGGCCAAAAATATCCAGCTCGCATTACTTTGCGAGTGAGACTTATAGACCTAATATGAGACCCACAAATTCCCTCATGTATTTCTCGAAGGATGTAATTACCTTCATCCGAGAGTACGCATTTTAGCAACGGCCAAGAGAAAGCTTTTCGGTATAACTGGTTATCCTTTAAGACAACGAGAGGCGGTAGTTCTGATCTTCTTCGCCTCCTCGCTCTTATCTGGCAGCTTTCCTTCTCAGACGTATTCTACAATGGGGGCCATCCAATTGAGATTATTTGGAACACATTGTATTTGGACAAGATCAATTGATTTTTTGGTTAATGGTTCTGTCCATAACCCATCAATCTATTTACCTGCTTTGATCTTAGAAAGAGAATTGACTTCGGCATTCTCTTTCCTAGGCACATGTTCCACCTTTACGAACTCGAAGCTTCCAAAGAGGTTTTGTGCCAATGAAATGTACTTTTGCATGTTTTCCTCTCAAGCCTCATATTCCCCATTCACATGTCCAACCACTACTTAGGAATCTAACTTGGCCAGCAAGGATTTGATGTGTAAATTCTTTGCCATTCTTAGGCCTGCAAGAAATGCTTCATATTCAGTTCATTATTGCTTATTGCAAAAGGCATATTTCAAGGAATAATTGAATTTTATACCTTCGGGGTTGATCAGTATAAACCTTGCTCCTTTGTTATCATTTACTGTTGAATCGTAAGTGTAGAGGGTCCAACAGTCTTGTAATTTTGAGAATTTGTTAACCTGGTTACATCAACCTTAGGTTCGGGAATAGTACACTCAAGGATGAAATTTGAAAGTACCTGTGCCTTAATTTCCTTTCTTGGCGAGTATTGAATATCGATTTCAGATAATTCAATTACCCATTTCATCAATAAGCCAGCTACATCTGGTTTATGCATTATTTGTCGAATAGGCACATTTGTTAGAACATTGATAATGTTTGCCTGAAAGTATAGCCTTAATTTTCTGGCAGTGATGGCCAATGCAAGTATGTGTTTCTCAATGAATGAATATCTAGTTTCGGTATTTTGAAGCACATGGCTTGCATAATATACTGGCTTAATGTTAGATCCCCGATAGGAACACAAAACCAAACTCATGGCTTGTGATGCTACTGAGAGATATAACACTAATGTTTCCTTGAGAATTGGGGATATGAGCAATAGCAGAAATGATAGGTATTTTTTGATTTTTTCAAATCCATGGTCACAAGCAGGGGTCCATTCAAACCCTTATATGTTTTTTATTACCTGGTAGAAAGGAAAGGATCGTTCTCCAGTTTTTTATAAGAATCGGCTAAGGGCGGCGATCCTTCCAATTAGCCTTTGCACTTCTTTCATTGTTCTTGGTGGCTGCATCTCTAATATGGCTTTTATTTTGGATGGATTGGCCTCTATTCCTCTGTTCAAGACCATAAACCCCAAGAATTTGTTAGCTTCTACCCTGAATGCGCATTTCTACCCGTACCTTTGCATTATTGTAAAGGCCTCTTCCAAATCTTCAATGAAGGTATTGAATGTCTTGGATTTTATGACGATATCATCTACATAAGCTTCCATGTTTCGGCCGATTTGCTTCATGAACATTTTGTTTATCATATCTTGGAAATCGGCCCCTGTATTTTTCAATCCAAAAGACATCCGAGTATAGCAAAATAAGCCCTGCGAGGTTACAAAGGATGTTTTGTCTTCATCTTCCATGGCCATTAAAATTTGGTGATATCCCTTATGTGCATCCAAGAAGCATAATAAAGGAAATCATGTCGTCACATCTTCCAGCTGATCAATACGAGTCATTGGGAATGGCTTCATTGGAATGACCTTGTTCAGGCATGTAAAATCAATGTAGACTCTCCAGGAACCATTAGGCTTCGGTACTAGAACTGGATTAGCAACCCAAACGGGGAATTTTACTCTTCGAATAATACCTTCCTTGCTCAAGGTTCTGGGGTCTTTGCCTCTGTATGACCGATGGATAAGCTGGGTCAACCCCGAATCTGTGCTCAACAAATGATCTTGGGATTTCGCCCAAATCGTGAGAAGATCATGCAAAAATGTGAAATTTAGCCAATAAATCCACCAGGTGATGTTTTATTCTTATAGGTAAGCCCTTTCCAGTAGTTATTTTTCTGTTTGGGTGGAGGACCAAGACTTGGAACTCTTCCATTCCTCCGAAAGGTTCCATTCTTTCAGGCTCTTCCTCTTGTTCGAGTGTCGATGGGATTTTGGAGATGGCAGCATGATAACAAATGTGGCAGAGCTTGATGTCGCCTTTTACGACGTGTGCTTGATCTCTTATCGTGGTTATAAGCTCATTCTCAAAAGTGTTAACCATCGCTTGCAGCATATTCAATCCTGGCCTTCCCAAAATGACATTATATGCTAATGGATTATCCACGACCACAGATTCAGCTTGTTTCTTGATTGCCATATCTTTCGGTCCCTATTCACCTGATAAAAAGATTGTGCCCATTGCATAAGTAACATCCCCTGAAAATCCAATAAGGGGGACCCGCTGAGTCTTGATGTCAGAGTCTTTCAATCCCATCTTCTGAAATGCTTCATAGTACAATATGTTGGCTGAACTTCCCGTGTCAACCAAAATTCTCTTAACCCGGCACTCAGTAATTAACATCGAAACAACTAATGGATAACCATCATGGACTATGGTCGAGTCTGTTAATCTCGGCTGTTTCTTTGGCCTAACATAGCATTGAGAGTACAATCCCGAAATCATATTAATGACTCTCGGCTGGGCCTCCTTATTATCTACTTTCGGCTCTTGTTGTCGATGTTGTGGTTGAGGCAGTGGCCTTACTTGCGTCACGGCCACGAAATCTTTTAACTGACCATTTGAATGTCATTTTCTATTTCCCTTTTCAAATGATGGCAATCGTCTGTATGATATCCGATCTCCTTATGAAAGAAGTAGTACTTGGATGAGTTTCTTCTTTCCACAGGTGCTTGCAAAGGCCAAGGTGGGCCAAGATTCCATAACTTTCAACCTTTGTTAATATAAGTGATCGGGAAGCATTCAAAGGTGTGAAGTTTGGGTTTTGGTTTTGGTGCGGAGCCTTGGATTGTATTTGTGAAAGCACGGTTATTAGGCTCAGGTTGTCGATTTTGAAATTGTCTCGGTGGCTATGTTGGGGGGTTATGTGGTGGCAAAGGTTAAGTGGGGTGTATGGTCTGGGAAGTGCTTTGAGGTTGTGTGGTGGACTGATGTCCGCCAGCATAGTACTGGGGAACAAATGACCGTTGTCCAGAGAGTGAGGGGAATTTGCAGTTATCCTCTTACTCTCTCCTTGGTTTCTTATTCTCCCCTTTACTTTCTGCTTTCAAGATTTATTCACTTTCGAGCTGTCGTAAGCTTTCTTCGATTTTTCTAGCTCCTCCCATTTAATCCATTTACACACCTTCCTAAACAGCTCCGAAGTTGACTTTGGCTTTAGAATGCCCATCTTGTTAGAGTAAATACCCGGTCTTAAACTAGTGCAGAAGGCTTCTACATACATCCTCTCATCATTGTCATGTACCTGCAAGGTTTCGTCATTAAACCTCTTTAAGAAAGCTGCCAAAGATTCATCCTTGAATTGTTGAATGTTTAACAAATGAGCTCATGGCTTCTTCTGCAGTCAACTCCCAGCAAATTGTTGTAAAAACATATTCCCCAACTGAGAGAAGGTATGGATAGACGTGGCTGGAATGGACACAAACCAGTCTAATGCCTGTCCCGAGAGCATACTCACGAAGCATGGAATAATAATATATCATCCACGGCATGCATGACCATGGAGGTGGTATAGTGTTTTAAGTGATCTTCAAGGTCTAAGGAGCCTTTGTATTTTCCAATCATGGGCATCTTAAATCCGATAGGAAATGGAGCATGTTGATATTCCTCCTTTAGAAGGTTGGATTCCAGAAAGTTCCATTGTGGTTTTGGCAGTTGGAATTTCGGTAAGACCATTTTCATCTGTTCTTGCAACCTCTGAACCTTGTCCATAAGTTCAGGGTCGACCAACTGAGAGGAGCTAGGGATAGGTGAATGCCTCTCCAGTGCTTGGGGCTTTGCTGGGATATCGTTTATGTTAGATGAGCCCTTCTCTTCCTCTAATTCAACAATTTTCTGAGGAGAGGGGAAGCATGCTTGAGCTTGAAAAACTCTTTAAATTCAGTCAAGTGATTAGCCAATAATTTTTGGACTTCTTTGTATGACTCGACGAGCTTAGACCTCAACGAGCCTTCAGAGCCAACTGGGCGATCTCGCTTCATGTATCGATCAAACTTAGAACATCCAACCTCAATGTTCGCCGAGCCCTAAGGGTAAGCGCTTGTTCGGGAGGTGGATAATTGAGGTTTGTCTTTAGATTTAGCCTCAGGTAGAGGAGGCTTTTGTAAATCCAATGTTGGTGGGAAAGGAATTTTAGATGGTGGATGTCTTTCCCTGTGAGGAGTGTTGTCCAACAAATGTGGTGATTGAACGCGAGAAGTTTCTTCGCGTAAGGCACGAGTAGCATGTCTAGTACGAGCAGTGGAATCAACTTAGTAAATGGTAATGAAAATGATATGTATATCAAGCTTAGAACACAGTGGGCGCCAATATGATGTTGCTGAAGTTCCACGTCATCAAACCGAACCTGCAAGGACTAAGAAGAGGCAAAGGTTGTACCCAAATCTCCCTTAGATGCTAAAGTTAGTATCAATATGGGGAGTGTAATGGCTTAAGGGTTTTTAGAGAGAGAAAGTCACGTACCTCAGGTAGGAGTGGTCTCTTCCAATTTATAGACAACAACGCGAGGTTGTGGGAGAGAGACATTGTGGGATGTTGATGTGGGCTTACTAGTGTAAGGCCCATGAAAGGTGCCTGCGAGGCCCCTATAGTGCAAGGCCCATGAGGATGTTTCTCAGTAGAGCTGTCAAAATGGGCTCGAACCCAAGGGCCGGCCCGTCCTAGCCCCATCAGCTTAGATAATTGGGTTTGAATATTGTAGTCCATACGTCAAACGGGGTTTTTTAGCCCGGCCCATTGGGCCAAGAAGGGTTGGGGCCGAGCCAGCCCATTGGGCCAAATTTTTTTTTAAAAAAAAAATCTCTTTTCTTTTTCTAATATGATTTATTAATTAATTTTCTTTTTAAAAACTAAAAAAAAACTAAATCTCTTATTCTCTTTCCTAAAAAATCCAAAAAACTTAAAACTTTCTTAAAAGTTTCACTCACTCGTTCTCTCTACTCTCTTTCTCTTTAGATGAAGAGGAAGATATTAGAACAATTCTATCCACAACAAATTCTAATATGCTTGATCCCAGGAGGATTCCATTGAGAAGTGGGAAAAATTTACAACCCCAATTTTTATTGAGTAGTTATTATTTTCTTATGATTATGTAAACTAATTTTAGGAAGTTATGAACTTCTTGGTACAATATACTTTTGGATGGATTTATTTTTATTTTCATTTTCATTTTATTGTGATGTAATTGTGAGCCTTAATCTCTTGGTTATT
>JAKNRG010109851.1:0-16161 GCA_024706555.1 Mandevilla sanderi x Mandevilla atroviolacea | reverse complement strand
ACGCTAGTGCGCGGGTTATATGCTTGTTTAATCATAAAAGCAACGAAGTGATAAGACTTTTAACGTAAAGGGGATGGTCCAGCCTTAATGTTTTTATCCACCAACATAACCTCATTAAAATACCTAAAAAAACCAAGGTATTTACCCATTCTGCCCCTAATAGAATGACTCTCTTTGCTTAGATTTTTTGTTATTCTTTTATGTGATTGAAACTAATTCAATTCGACTTCGATCCGGAATGGACTTTGTGAACTATCAACTACTGAGAAGGAAAGAACGGTTTCTTAGCTATTAAATAGGACGCCGAAGGGTGAGTGTATTTCTTGTATGTATATATGTTATTATTAAGAATTTGTAATATTATGTTAATATTACTGATAAAAATTTAAAAATATCAAAGTCTGATGTACAAAGTAACAAACTCTTTTCTTTCATCCATCCTTTTCTTAACTCTCTATTTATAGCTTGTGAAGGGTCAAAGCCCAAAGGAGGGGAATTAAAAGGGAAAGTTGGGCCAAAGGCAGCCCAACCCATTTTAATTCCACTCTAATAAAGTCTAAAAAAGAACAGCCCAATAGCCCATCAGGTCTGGGCTAAACAAATGCAGGGAAGCAGGCCTAGCCCACCCCCTGAAGAGTGACCAGCAAGATAACCAAGGGGACAAATCTGGTGTCAGGAAAAAAGATTCTTGACACACCTCAGAACGGAACAGCCCAAGCGGCTCTGTTCCCTGCGGCCAAGCAGACTGGAAGCTCTGGTGCATTTAATTAATGCTTACACGTGGAGCAGCCTGAGAGGGTGAAGATATCCTCCCTCCTGGCAGTCCGATACGAAAAAGAGGAGGGTATAAAAACCAGAGGACACCCTCCTCTCCAGGTATTCGATCGACTATTCACCATTTTCAGCAGAAACAACTTACAAAAACTCTCTTTGCTCCGTAGAACAAATTCTAATTCCCTCCTGACTTAAGCATCGGAGGAGATTACCGGAGCAAAACCCTCCGGTCATCTTTCTGCATTTGTCTTCTGTTTCAGGATTATTCGTGAGCAAGGAGCCCATTGATCAACCCTAAAGCTTAGTCAAGCTGCTGGACTTTATATACTGATTTTTATTTCATCAAAGTAGGTCAGAGGAGAGTCAATCTCCAGAACAAGAGGGTAATGTAGAGAGGATAAATCTTCATCATCTCCTTCAGTATTGGAGAATGAGTCTGTGGTAATTTGGGTTAGTGTAATATGGGGAAGAGGAGGAGTTAAAAAGATTCGGTATTCGAATAAGGGTGGTGTGGTGGATTTCCCTTTTCTTAATGATTCTGTTAATAGTTTAGGACATCGTCATGCTCATCCTTTGACTCTAGTGTCATATGTTATTCTTGACGTTAAGGGTTTAGCTTATGATGAGGGACAAAATGCTCCTTCTGCTCAATATGACACTACTGTTTCTATTTATAAGAAACTGTCCTATGTCCTTTCTCTAAAGGAAAGATTTAAAATTCATCCTACTTTTGAATTGATCCATGTTAGTAGGGATGATAGGATTCATACCCCTCATCCTGGATGTATAACATGTTTTGTTCATTTGAGAGCTGGTCTTTCTTTTTCTATTCATCCTCTTTTAGAGGACTTAACAAAATTTTTAGGATTTCTTTGTCTCAACTGACTCTTAATACTATTCAGAGCACAACAGCTTTCATCATGTTGTGTAGAGCTTGTGGTGCTACTGTGAGCTTAGAACTTTGGCAAAAGTTTTTTATCCTTGGATAGAAATATCATATTGAAGAAGGAACGGGTTTTTTCTACATTCAGAGGCGACCAAAAAATACAAACTTATTTGTTGCCTCCAGTAGCATTCATGATTGGAAACCTAGATTCTTTTACATTCAACATGAATCATTTGGTGCTAGAATTATCTTATTTCCTTGGAACAACCAGAAGAAGCTGAATAATGAAGCAGCTGGTGAAGGAGCTTTTTCTGAAGAATATAACACACTTACAAGTTTGGGTAATGAACTAGGTCTCACTAATGAGTGACCGAGAGTAATTATGAAGAGTTCAGGACTAAAAGAGGGAGAGGAGTTAGATATTTATGAACTAAATGCTTCACCTCTTTTCTCCTTTGTACTTTGCTTTGTTATCGCTTGAATTTTTTAACCAAATTTGTTACTAATTTTTTGTGATCACTTCCGAATGTCTTCAGGAAGAGGAATTGTGGCAATGATGATGCCCATTAAGGATGAGGAAGAGGATTCAGGCTCAGAATCTTTCAGAAGTAGGGGTGGTGGAACATCATAAAACGTGGAAGCCTTGCTTCCCTACGAGGAGCCTTCTCCGATTTCCAAAAAGAATGATGAAGGTGTTGAAACTTCATCAACCCCAGTTGGTATTGAATCTTCAAATCTCCTTCTAAATCCGAAACAAGTAAGCCTACGACTCCTAAATTCTTATTAAGTTATGCTACCACTACTAAACCCCCAACGAGTGAGAGTTATACATATTTTGATAACAAGCCTAGACCTATCCAAAGTAAAAGGCTTCCTACTAGCATCAATTGGAGATACCAAAGAGAGTGTGAGAAAATACCTTTTGAAGAAATTTCGGTAACAAATTCTGGAAATGTCACGAAATCAACAACAGCAATCGACGGATTCTTGCCTATACTGCGTTCACTTGAACGGTCACATTCTATTCGTCCCACGAATTGTAAAGAAGGGTGCAGACATGATTGAATTGTTAGTTTCAGTCGTGACTATTTATGTGATCTCTCAATTTTTCTCTTTTCGTTTTTTTTTTTCTCCAGAACAATTTTGGAAAAATCATGTAAAACAGAAGCCATCCTCATGAGCCGTTATACAACTCAGATAAGAGAACAGTTTCTATTGTCTTGGTCTTTTGAATTCCAAAATGAAATTAAAAAATAAACCGACTGATCTTTTTTTCATTTGATATTGAATTTGTCCAGGTTTGTTGAACTAGGATGAATATCAATTCAAACCCAAAATTAACAATTAACTGCAATTTAGGTTTATTCCTATTCGCTAATTAGCCCAACAATTTTTCCTAATTACGTATGGGCCCCTAAACAAATAGAAGAACAATATCATACCCCATCAGCAGAACATTCTGAATGTGTGACCCAATAGGCTATCGAAATATTGGTAAATCACATAGAAAGAGCGGTGTTTAGCAACACATCATTTGTAACCCAATAAACGAAGATGTCAATGACTAGACAAAACCTTTTACCGTGATAAATGTGCATGTCTCAATCTCTTTGTCTCGGAAGTCATAATCGAACAAGAGTCATGGAATGTGTCATACTCATTAAGTTCATTCTATTTCACTATTTATTCCAAGTGGACTACCAAAAACGAATCAAATGAATATCTCATATCAACTTATTCCAGAATGGCCATTTCTTTGTAGTCTCATTCAACCAAGAACACTAGACATCACTCTCTTCTTATATAACATGGACAAATTCTGTCTTGACCATTCAACATTCCGCCTCATGAATCATAACATACTCAATATATGCCTTTATTGTCCACTCAGTTAAGAGTAACGTTTGACATTATCAAAGTATGCAACTTTCAATGTAAGAATCTCTGATGATCTAAAGTCGAAAGATTAGACACATTATCACTATGAAATTACTCATGACACACAAATAATGATCCATGAAGTGATTCCATGGCAGGTCGATCCAGTACATAGTTCCCAACCTGTACTTATGTGATAATTTGGCATCTCATACCCATGACGATAGTCATCAATCAACACATAGTAGTCTCGACGCATTATTGATATCCTAATCTCAATAATACTCGACTATGGATGCTTTTAAAGAATAGAAACTAACTATTCTATGGACATTACTAAATTTATTTAACAAAACGCAGATATTAAAGTAAACAAAGCAATGATATGAATAAGATCATGATACAAAAATTATGCCAAACTATTTAAACCATTGGACAATTTTTAGGGTATATTCCAACAAACATGCCATGGCTCGGCCACCTAGGCATCGTGACTTGTCACGGCTTGATAACCCAAGCACTATCTGTCGAGGTGTGCCACTCCATGGCCGGCTGCAACACTTTCACTTTGGCAAAAAACTGCCAAGGTTTGTCAGACCAAGACATGTCCATATTCAGTAACCCCAGTATTAACAATCAAGTTGTGTTAGACTATGGCCGATCGCGACTCAGTAACCTTGGCTAAAATTACTGAGGTTTGCCAGACCATAACAATTCACAGCTGGGATATCGTGCATTGGATTATGATTGAGGATCCGCGATGGTATTGTATAGGGGAGTGTAGCCTTGCTGCCACGATACCCTGAGATTTAACCCTTTGTTGCTTCGATTCGTCCCCCGTCCCCCGACCCGCAACCTTCCAATTTCAACAACCACTTTATCACAAAGGTTCTTCACCCCTATATTAACTCTAGTCCTTGAGAGTTTAACGGATTACAAATTTCACAATAACACTCTTCTTCCGAAAAGCCTCGTCTGGTGCCTCAAATTTCACCGAAGAAGCAAATATTCAAAATGTTCACACCTCGACTTGCCATGGCACGACATTCATGGACAATGACATGTCACGGCCTAGCCCTAAGTCCTGACATGTGATGGAAAATACAAAGCCACGACTTGGTCATCCGGAGACAAAATGTCGAGTTGTTCATGACCATGACACATCACAGCTCGGTCACCTAATGTGATGCCAAGATCGGCCGACGGCCCCCTGAGAGACCGACGACTAAGTTGCGAACCGACGACGAGCAGGACGTCTTATAGCTGCAGGCAGACGGTGCCCAAGCGCAACTAGGCCATGCCCAGATACGACATGGTTAGGCTAGATAGGGCCAAAAGGGTCGATCAGATCTAGGAGCATTTAGGACGTTCTAGAAGCTTATGAAACACCCCTAGGGCTCACGACGCTTGCCAAGAAGACCCTAGAACCCTGAACATTCTTCGAGAGCCTTGTACATAGAGAAATATCCTGTACTTGGTAGAATTCTCCAGAGGATTTATCTTGGCCATTGGATTCATCATAGCCATCCATTGAGGAGGTAGAGGCCTATAATTACCTCCAAGCCTCTCATTTGTAAACCATCCAAGAGTTGTAAAGCATTCTCTAAGCAAGTGTGTGGCTTTCTCCAAGTTCTCCCACAAAGCTCTCTTGTCTTAGTTCTCTTACATACTGGTTCTATCTAACGTTCCCTCGGGAGTTAGTCTGACTAGCATTCTCAAGTGAGGGAAAAAGATTGCTAGTGCACGGTCGTTGGGTATTAAAGACAAAGTCCGTGACAAGTGGTATCAGAGCTTTGATTAAGGTACATACTCCACTACTATCTTAACTTCATTGTGCTCTCTTTGTATCTATGACTGGTTCGGGAGATAGTGAAGCTACTCAAGGGGAGGGACAAGCTAAGAATGGGAGATCCAGGTCAAAGGACATCTTGGTGGACTGGATGGACGGCTAAAGAAGGTGGAACTAGCCACAACTGAATTGTTCAAGGAGTTGGACCAACGCATGACGAAGCTCGAGAATGGCTTAGAGGAGCTCCAAGGCGGTATGCAATGGGCTTTGAACCAAGCCATGGCGACACATCTTGACCAAATGAAGGCCTTACACGACAATCTCCAAGCCAAAATCATCTCCCTCACGGAGGAGCTTGCGAGGGTCTCCAAGGAGCTCGAGGAGACTAAGAACGAGCTAGTCCTATGCAAATGAACAAATTCTCAAGGAGGGAATGTTGCCCAAGTTGCGACGGTCATGGCTCCCGCTAAGGTGGACGTCCCTAAGCTTGAGGCTTACAAAGGGACGAGGAACGCTACTGATATAGACAATTTCTTATGGAGCTTTGAACAATAATTCCAAGAACTTGGCATACTGGAGAATGCCAAGAAGATTGAAAACGTCTCCCTCTACCTTGAAGGCAAGGCAATGGCATGGTGGAGGAGACGACATGGGGATATTGTGCGAGGCACATGTACCATGAACGAGTGGGAGGATTTTAAACACGAGCTAAAGAGGCAATTCTACTCGGAGAATGCCGAAGAGGAGGCAAGGGCCAAGCTTAGACGCCTCAAGAAAAAAAAGAAGCATTCGGGACTATGTAAAGGAGTTCTCCGAGGTGCTCTTGGAAATCCCCGACTATCCCGAGAAGGAAGCATTCTTTGCATTCAAAGACGAGCTCCAACATTAGGTAAAGATGGAGATCCAAGGACTAGGAGCCCAAGGCCTTTCCACGGCTATCTCTATAGCCGAATCCTTGAGAAGGAAGAGAAGCCCAAGCCAAACAAGGACAACGGCGACAAGGGCAAAAGTGGGGGAGACCACCGTGGCAAGGATGGAAGAAACAAGACTGACAATGGGCAATCTTCCAAGAACACCAAGGACAACAAGGGTGGAGAACGTCCCTCTCTAAAATGCTTCTTTTGAGATGGCCCTCACAAGGCACGACTTTCTCCAAAGAAGGCCAAGCTTTCGGCCTTAATGGAAGAACGAGAAGAGAAACCACAAGGAGAAGAGACCAAGATGGGCTCCTTGCAAGTGCTTCATGCCATCAAGGCCAACGTGGAGGTGCCCAAGACGAAACAAAAGGGACGATTATTTTGGAAGCTAAAGTTGGTGGCCAAACTGTGAAGGCATTAGTGGACAATGGAGCTACCAACAACTTCCTTCAAGAAAACAAGGCCAATCGATTGGGCATTCCCTACACCAAGGAACATGGATGCCTTAAAGCGGTAAACTCAGAACTCAAATCTCTCTTTGGTATTGCTCATAATATTAGGGTCCAACTTGGGAATTGGCATGGTAGGATGGACTTCTCGGTTGTTCCCATGGACGATTACGCGATCGTGCTTGACATGGAATTTATGTATCGGGTCAAGGTCATTCCTATTCCATTTGCTAATACCATGTGCATCTTAGAATAAGGGAACACTTGTATGGTGTCATTGGCAAGAGAGATGAGTCAACATGCCAAGCACCTATCGGCCATGCAATTCTCCAAGGGAGTGAGACGGGACGAACCAACGTTTCTTATGGCGCTCAAGGAAGAGATGGAAGATGCCTTGCCAAATGAGATTACTCGTGTCCTTGAAGAGTTCAAGGACGTCATGCCCCCGAAATTGCCAAGGAAGCTCTTACCAAGAAAAGAGGTGGATCACAAGCTCGAGTTGGTACCGGGTGCCACATCACCGGCCCCCATGCCTTATAGGATGGCGCCTCCCAAGCTTGAAAAATTGAGGAGGCAACTTAAGGAGTTATTGGATGTGGGCTATATCCAACCATCAAAGGCTCCCTTTGGTGCCCCCACGCTCTTCCAAAAGAAGCACGACAGGTCCCTTCGTTTATGCATCGACTATCGGGTGTTCAACAAGATCACGATGGAGAACAGTATCCCATCCCATTGATTGCCGACTTATTTGACCAACTTGAAGATGTTCACCAAGTTGGACTTGAGATCGGGATACTATCAAATGAGGATAGCCGGTGGCGACTTTCCAAAGATGACATGTGTGACAAAGTACTACTCCTATGAATTTCTTGTCATGCCCTTTGTACTTACAAATGCTCCTACCACATTTTGAACCCTCATGGATAGACTGTTCCAACCCTTCTTGGAAAAGTTTATTGTTGTACTTGGATGACATTGTGATCTATAGCAAGACACTGGAGGAGCATGTCGGCCATCTTTGTCGAGTCTTCCCAGTACTACGGGAGAACGAGTTATATGTCAAGAAGGATAAGTGTCTTTTTGCCCAACATGAGGTGACTTTCTTGGGACACATCGTTGGAGGTGGCAAGCTTCGTATGGGTAAGTCCAAGGTGCAAGCCATTTGTGATTGGGAGCCGCCAAAGAAGGTGACAGAGCTTCAGTCCTTCCTTGGCCTTGTCAACTACTACCGGCGAGTCATCAAAGGCTATTCCTCTATAGCTTTTCCACTCACCGATCTCTTGAAGAAGAATCGTTTGTGGGATTGGGACACAAGGTGCCAAGAGGCATTTGAGGCACTCAAGAAAGCGGTGACCTAGGAACCCGTCCTAGCTCTACCCGACCACACCAAGCCATACGAGGTACACACCAATGCTTCTTACTATGTTCTTGGTGAGGTCTTAATGCAAGACGGTCACCTGATAGCTAGCGAGAGTCGTAAGTTAAATGATGTCAAGCATTGGTACACCGTCCAAGAGAAAGAGATGATGGCGGTTGTACATTGCTCGCAAACATGGTGGCACTACTTGTTGGGGTCCAAGTTTGTCGTCAAGACAGATAACATTGCCACAAGCTACTTCCTCAAGCAAAAGCAGCTCAAGCCGAAGCAAGTCCGGTGGCAAACTTTTTGGCCGAATTCAACTTCGTGATGGAGTACAAGCCTAGCAAGGCTAACTTTGTGGCCGACTCACTTAGTAGAAGGATGGAGTTAGCCGCCATCACGAGTCCAAATTTTCCTTTGGTGGAAAGACTTAAGGAGGGATTTGAGCATGACCAACATGCCAAAAGCCTCATGGAGTAAGCAAGTCAAGGGAAGACACGACACTGTTGGCTAAGGGACTACGTGCTCACCAGCAAAGGTGAACGGGCCTATGTGCCAAAATGGCAATGCTTGAGGAAGGAAATAATCAAGTAGTACCATGATTCTTTATGGGTCGGGTACCCCGGGATTCGTCGCACGATGGCACTTGTTGAACAAGTTGGCCTCAAATGAGGGACGAAGTTGAGCTCTACGTCAAGACATGTCTTGTGGGCCAACAAGACAAGATAGAGAAAAGGCAACTGGTGGAACTTCTTGAGCCATTACTCATACTAAAGAAGCCATGGGAAAGTATCTCATTGGACTTCATCACAACTCTACCCAAGTCCGAAGGTTGTAGTACCATTATGGTCGTGGTGGATCGGTTTAGCAAATATGGTGTGTTCATTTAGGTCCCAAAAATATTCTCCGCCGAGGACGCTGCACGGATGTTCTTTAAACATGTACTGAAGTATTAGGGCCTTCCCAAAACCATAGTGAGAGACCGGGAACCCCGTTTCACAGGACAATTTTGGATGGAGCTATTCAAGTTGCTCAGGTCGGAGCTCAACTTCTCCACAAGTTTTCACCCTCAAACCGATGGGCAAACCGAATTGGTGAATGCCTTGTTGGAACTCTATTTGAGGCACTACGTGTGTGCCAACAAAAATGATTGGGCCAAGTTGCTTGACATTGCCCAATTCTCATATAATTTGCAACGGAGCCAGTCTACGGGGCCTAGTCCATTTGAGGTAGCTACAGAGCATCAACCGGCAACTCTTCACACACTTGTCGTTGGCTACAAAGGCCCGAGCCTGTGTGCTTTCAAGTTTGCCAAGGGGTGGCATGAAAAAGCGGACATGGCATGAGGGCATCTTGCTAAGGCCACGAAGAAGATGAAGTCGTAGGTCGACAAGCGGAGGGGACACTTGGAGTTCGAGGAAGGACACTTAGTCTTGGTGAAGCTCCTCCCTCACTAAAAGGTCAAGCTTTCCAAGGTGCACAAGGGCCTAGTACAGAGATAGGAGGGACCGTTTCCCACAGAGAAACGCATTGGAAAGCTTGCCTATCATTTAACTTTGCCATCACACTTGGAGATCCACCAAGTGTTCTATATGAGCCTACTAAAGCCATTTCATGCCGACAAGGCAGAACCGAGTAGGGCGAGTCCAAACAGGCTTTAACATCTATTTCGACCCTACTAGAACGGGACGTTGAGGAGATCTTGGCTCATCGAACCTTCCCAAGACGTGGCAACCATGCGAGCTACACGAAGTATTTGTCAAGTGGAAGGGGTTGCCCACTACCAAGGCAAGTTAGGAGCATGATCTCACTTTGTGAAACCATTGGGAAAAGATCGAGGCTTACAAACAAGAGGCAACGAGGATGTCGCCCAACTAATTGGGGGAGAATGAGATGCCAAGACTAGCCGACGGCCCCCTGACACACCAACGGCTAAGCTGCAATAGACAACGGGCATGACGGCTGCAAATTGTATGCAGACGATGCCCAGGAGTGTCCAGGCCATGGCTAGACATGACATACTAGGGTTCAAAAGAGCTAGAATGGTCCAGTCGGTTCCCAGAGCATCCAGGACGTTCTAGAAGCTTATGGAACACCGCTAGGGCTATCTAGGCTTACCTAAAAGACTCTAAAACCTTGTACATACTTCGAGAAATATCTTGTAGTTGGTAGAATTCTCTAGAGGGTTAATCATGGCCATTAGATCAAATTAATCCTAGCCATCTATTCAAGAGGTTGAGGCCTATAAATACCTCCAAGCCTCTCATTTGTAAACCATTCAAGAGTTGTAAAGCATTCTCCAAGCAAGTGTATAACATTCTTCAATTTGTCCCACAAAGCTCTCTTGTCTTAGTTCTCTTACATGATCTATCTAGCATTCCCTTGGGAGTTAGGCTGACTAGCATTCTAAAGTAAGGGAAAAAGATTGCTAGTGCCACACGGCCATTGGGTATTGAAGGCCAAGTTCGTGACGCCAATGCACTATCTGCCGAGGTGTGCCAGACTAAGCCAACTAGAAAAATGTCACCTTATCAAAAACTACCAAGGTTTGTCGGGCCACGACATGCCGAGACTCGGTCACCCCAGCATCAACAATCAATGTATGTCAGTCCATAGCCAACCACGACTCAGTCTCCAGAGCTACTTTTACTAAGGTTTGCCATACCATGACGTTTCACGACTATGATACCATACATTTGATTATGACCGAATACCAGAAAGTAAAAATCCTGAATACAAACGATGTGTGCGCTCGCCATCAGTTTTCTGACTGATAGAAGGTGCCCCGAATCCCCCAAGGGAACATTTTTTTGGGTATGTCAGTGCGACAAAAGAGCCACAATGACTACCATGAAGTACATTTCCCATCGGACGACGGGAATCAACCTTTGAAGATGACTTAAATACACGAAGGGTGATTTAGAGGGAAGAGTGATCTTGCTACCACGATCCTCTTAGATTCAACCCTTTTCTACTTTTATTCGTCCCCCTCCCCCAAGCCTCAACCATCCAACATCAATATGAAATTTATGACGAAGGTTTTCCACCTCGACATTGGCTCTAGATGGATCGCCAAGTCCTTGAGAAATAAACAGATTACCACTTCCGCGATATCACACTTCTTTCAACATGCCTCGGATAGGGGTTGAAATTTCCACCCAAGACCAAGATATTCGATATGTTCAGTCCTTGATGGCATGGTCTTCATTGAAGATGACATGGCACGGCTTGACAAAAAGTTCAGACGAGTGCCAAACCATGATGAGCCACGACTTTGTCACCTAGTGAAAAAATGTTGAGCTGTTCATGACCATGACATGTCTTGGATCGGTTACCTACGCACTGTGACATGTTAGGGCGGAGTAAACCAAGCACTCTCAACTAAGGTATGCCAGGCCAATTCTGACTACATCACCGTTAGCTTGGGTTAAACTGCCAAGGTTTGACAAACCATGACATGTTGTGTCAAACTATGGACGACCACGACTCAGTCACTTGTGCTCCAATTATTGAGTTTTTCCGGACCATGTCATTTCACGGCTAGGATATTGCGCAATGGATTATGACATAACACCTCAAAGTAAAAATTTTGAACAGAAGCGACGCGTGCACCTGCCGTCCATTTTTCGACAGGAATTAGGGGCCCTAAAGCGCCCAAGGGCTTGTTTTGTTGGGTAAGTCAGTGCAATGAAAGAGCCACAATGACCACCACGAATTACAATTCCCATCGGAAGGTGGGTGGCAACATTTTGAGACGACTTAAATACGTGAGGGGTATTGTACAGGGCAAAGTGGCCTTGCCGTCATACTTCGAGATTCAACCCCTTGTTACTTCGGTTCGTCCCCCCTCCCTCGACCTTTAACCATCAAACATCAATATTCACTCTAGATGGATGGCCAAGTCCTTGAGAGACTAGCAGTTTACCACTTTCGCGATATCACACTTTTTATAACACGATTCGTATTGTGGCTCAAATTTCCACCCATGACCTACATATTTGATACATTAAGTCCTCGAATTTTCGTGGCACGATCATCATGGATGATGACATGCCACAGCTTAGCAACAAGTTTCGACATGTGCCAGAACATGACTAGCCACGACTTTTCACCCAGTGACAAAATGTCGAGTTGTTCATGACCAAGGCTTGTCTAGGCTTAGTCACCGTTGGATAACAAAAGCACTATTTGCCGAAATGTGACAGACAATGGCCGTCTAGAACACCGTCAGCCTCGCACAAACCGCCAAGTTGTGTCGAACCATATCATGTCAAGACTCGGTCACCCCAGCTTCAATTGTCAACTTGTGTCAAACCATGGCTGACCATGACTTAGTCACCTGGGATCCAATTATCGAGTTTTGTTGCACAATGGCATTTGACGGCTAGGATACCGTGAATTAGATTAGGACTTAAGACCTCAAAGAAAAAATCCTTAATAGAAGCGACGCGTAGGCCACGCCTTCCGATTACCATCTACTATTAGGGCCTCAACCATGTGACATGTGATCCTTTCTTTTCTTTTTCTTTTTTTTCCGTTTTCTTGTGAAAGTAGCTGTTTGCCACTTGAGTTGACCCGTCCCTTAATTTGTATGGAATAAAGTCACCTTTATAACTTCCATAATTGTTGGCTTTACGACTTCTACATTCAATGCTCTCAAATTATACACGTAACAAAATTACTGTTGTTTTATCATTAATCACTGTCTATTTATGATCCGTAAGAAAGTGATTAAATCTAGTGAAGAGCTAAAGCCCAAAAGAATTTAGGAAAATTAACGTAGGCCCAGTCACGCCCAAATAAGGCAACCAGAGCAAACCCTCCAGCAAGGCCCAATGGAAAGTGGGTGGAAAAGGGGTGTAAGCACCCAATCCAAAGAGGTTGCCCCAGCCCAACTCGGATGAGTAATGGCAAGAAAGAAAAAGAGAAGTAGAGACAAAGAGGGTGTCCGGAAAAGAGATTCCTGACACCCTCTCGATAGAGGAATGCCCAAGCCCCTGCTCCCAGCAGTCGAGCAGACTGGAGTACATCAAGGAATTAAATGCCAGCCTCCACGTATCACCCGCTGAAAGGGTAGATAATATTCTGTCCTAACGGGCTGATATGGAGATAGAAAGAGAGAAGAGAGTATAAAAGCTTCTCTTCTTCTTTCTCCCCGGGTATGATATCCTTACCCTAAAACATATCTTTTTGCTCTGTATTGTGAGAATCCTGAGCTCCAACTTAACTATCGGAGAAGGTTCTCGGAGCAAAAAACTCCGGTCACCTTTCCTTGTCTTTGTTTCTTTTAGGTTCCTCGCGGAGCAAGCTCATTCCTTTCCCATATTTCTCATCAAAACTTATCGGACGACCCAACACTGATATTTGCTACTTCAGTTTGGTTCCGTTACCGGGAAAGATTCAGAAAGCCACGTTCCAATCTTCGGATAACCACCATTCTAGCGACAAAAACCATGAGTAAGCTTCCAGTAATCCAGAGTTAGGGGGTCGTCAGACCTGAACAGGTCTATGGGAGTCAAGCCCCTGGCTCCCCATACTACCCCAAGACACAGGTAGTCATCCTAATTTGACTTCATGACCCCAGCGGGGGAGAAGAAACGCCGCCCGGCCAAGCAAAGGTTGAGCCCGGGCGATCATGACTTGAGAACTCACCTCAACCAACAACGGTGTAGGTCCGAGGCACAACCATCTTAGATGCACATGGAGGAGACGGGTGCAGCGGAGCTCAGGAAGATGAGAGAAGAGAACCAGCTGATGAGAGAGTGGCTTGCTCTCAGTCAGAGAATGGCTGCAGTGGGCCAATATTTGCCTCCCCCAATGGGAGACTCATCTAATGCCTTGGAAAGGGCTTGTCCTCAAGTGACACCAGTTGTGCCAGCAGACGTCCCCCGAGAGGACGTACCTCTACCCCTACCGGTGGAGCAAAGAGCCCCGGTCAGGAGACAAAGCCCCATACCAGCAAAAACAGCCAGCCAGGTGGGTGAATCTCGCCTCAGGGTTGAGAGAGGAAGAACCCTTCGCAGGGAACCGTCATACAAGCGTGGGGAGGGATCCTCTAGGCTCTCTGAAGGATCCTATAGAAGGGATCGATCAAAGAGCCGAAGCAGGTCCCCTCGCCCATCCTCCAAGCTGGGGGGTAGCACCTTTACATGTTGGATAAGGGAGTCAACAGCCAGCTCCAAACTTAAGCTCCCCCAGTTCACCATCTACACAGGAAAGGGCAAGCCCCTTGACCACATTTGCCGGTACGAGGCCATGATGGGCGTTATCAACGCCGATGAGGCCACTTTGTGCAAAGCCTTCCCAGGAATGTTGGGAGAGAAAGCAATGAGTTGGTTCTCCAACTTGAGAAGGGAGTCGGTTGATAGCTGGAAGCAGCTCAAAAAGAAATTCATGTCTAGGTTTGGCATGGCTAGAGACCTCCCCAAAAAGCCAAGCAGACGTGGTTAACACCAAGCAGAGGACGGGAGAGACTCTGATGGCCTTCGTCGACCATTTCAAGAAGGTCTACGACGTAATAGACAGAGTCAGTTCAGACGTAGTGATGTCCTCCTTCATTGGGGGGATCTCGTCCATCCCCCTCACGGCTGAATTCAACGTCAGGAAGCCCAGATCGGTGAGCGAGATGTTGAATGTGGCTAGACATTTTACTCTCGCCGAGTCTTTAAAGGGCCCCCAAGAAAGGAAGCCTAACCCCAACCAGAAAGCTGAAAATAAAGGAGAAGGCAAGAAGAAAACTAGAAGGACAAAAACCTTCACCCCGCTGACTGTTCCAAGAGTAGACTTGATCACAATCATGAAGGAACAACACGGGGTACAAGATCAAAAACTGCTGAGGCCCGATAATCAAGGATGGAGGGACAAGGGCAAGTATTGTGCCTTCCACAAAGACCACGGCCACCTAACTGAATACTGCACGCATCTGAAGTGGGCAATTGAAAGGTTGATAAAACAGGGCCATCGGCCGACTTCCGGGCCGGAGGACAGGCACGGCTAGCCAGAGGACAAGTTGAGGAAAGGATAATAAATGTCATCTTGGCAGATCCACCCTCCATGACTCAACTGCATAAGCAGATCCATACTATCAACCAAGTGATGGCCGTGACGGAGATGTATGGCGAAGATAAGGGCACCACGTTCCACAGGAGGGAGTTGCATCACAGCTTGGAGGTAAGGAGTCATCCCCTCTCCATCGAGGCAGTCTTGACCAATCAAGCCACAAGGAGCAGAGTAAGGAGGATTTTGGTAGACACGGGGGCCTCTAGAGATGTTTTGTACTATTCCTGCTTCAAAGAAATGGGGCTCTCGGATGCGCACCTCACCTCTTACAATGCCCAGTTGGAAGTCTTTGTCAACCATAAGGTGGATGTCAAAGGCACCATCGACTTAGATGTCACGCTGAGAGAGGAACTCGCCCAGAGGACAGAGAAGGTGCGCTTTCTGGTCCTTGATTTAAATTCGTCTTACAATGCTATCATGGGTTGCCTCTCACAGGCCAAGTTCGAAATGGTGGCTTCCCTACCTCATCAACGTGTAAAATTCCCTACGATGGGAAAGAACGCAACGGTTGAAAGCAAACCCATCATCTCCTGCAATACCAGATGGCCCAAAAAAGGCTCGAAAAGCAGCCAAGGCCCATCCTGAACCAATGCAGATTGGGGTGATTGAGGAAGTGTCGAGGGGGAAGTCGCCCAAAGAACAAGACGGCGAGATGGCAACTCGACCAGAAAGCATCCCGGCCAAATGAAACCTGGAGGAAGTGGAACTCGCACCAGGGCAGAAAGTTAGAGTGAGTTCCACCCTTCCAGCTAAGGAAAAGGAGGAACTCATCCATTTCCTTCAGCGACAGCAAGAGTTTTCGCCTAGGATATAAAGCAAATGCCAGGGGTCAAGGAAGAGACCATGGTTCACAGACTGAACCTCGACCCCACTAGGCGCCCAATAAAACAAAGATCGAGGAAAACCATCCCCGAGAAAGAGGTCGTAGCTGAAGGGAATGGTGCGCAGCGGAAGGGGGAGCATGCAGGATCTCAACAACAAGGGGCAAAGATTACCTTTTTAGACCATGAAAAATTCCAGCTTTGTGATTCCCTTTGGAACTTGACGGA